>JADRCD010122382.1:0-22240 GCA_019843815.1 Montemys delectorum
TTCATGATAAAAGTCTTGGAAAGATCAGGAATTCAAGGCCCATACTTGAACATAGTAAAAGCAATATACAGGAAACCCATAGCCAACATCAAAATAAATGGAGAGAAACTTGAAGCAATCCCACTAAAATTGGGGACTAGACAAGGCTGCCCACTCTCTCCCTACCTATTCAATATTGTACTTGAAGTTCTAGCCAGAGCAATTAGGCAACAAAAGGAGATCAAAGGGATACGAATTGGAAAGGAAGAAGTCAAATTATCACTATTTGCTGATGACATGATAGTATACCTAAATGACCCCAAAAGTTCCACCAGAGAGCTCCTAAACCTGATAAACAACTTCAGCAAAGTAGCTGGATGTAAAATTAACTCAAGCAAATCAGAGGCCTTCCTCTACTCAAAGGATAAACAGGCGGGGAAAGAAATTGGGGAAACAACACCCTTCACAATAGTAACAAATAATATAAAATACCTCGGTGTAACTCTAACTAAGCAAGTAAAAGATCTGTTTGACAAAAACTTCAAGTCTCTGAAGAAGGAAATCAAAGAAGATCTCAGAAGATGGAAAGATCTCCCATGCTCATGGATTGGCAAGATTAATATAGTAAAAACGGCCATCTTACCAAAGGCAATTTACAGATTCAATGCAATCCCCATCAAAATTCCAACTCAATTCTTCACAGACTTAGAAAGAGCAATTTGCAAGTTCATATGGAATAACAAAAGACCCAGGATAGCCAAAACTGTTCTCATCAATAAAGGAACCTCTAGTGGAATCACAATCCTGGACCTTAAGCTGTACTACAGAGCAATTGTGATTAAAAATTGCATGGTATTGGTACAGTGACAGGCAAGTAGATCAATGGAACAGAATTGAAGACCCAGAAATGAACTTATGCACCTATGGTCACTTGATCTTTGACAAAGGAGCTGAAACCATACAGTGGAAAAAAAGACAGCATTTTCAACAGATGGTGCTGGCTCAACTGGTGGTTAACATGTAGAAAAATACAAATCCATCCATTCCTTTCTTCTTGTACAAAGCTCAAGTCCAAGTGGATCAGGGACCATTGCATCAAAACAGATACATTGAAACTAATAGAATATAAAGCTGGGAAGAACCTCGAGCAAATAGGCACAGGGGAAAATTTCCTGAAGAGAATACCTATAGCTTCTGCTCTAAGATCAAGAATTGACAAATGGGACCTCATAAAGTTGCAAAGCTTTTGTAAGGCAAAAGACACTGTCAGTAGGACAAAATGCAGCCAACAAATTGGGAAAAGATCTTTACCAACCCTATATCTGATAGTGGGCTAATATCCAATGTATACAAAGAACTCAAGAAGTTAGTCTCCAGAGAACCAAATAACCCTATTAAAAATGGGGTATAGAGCTAAACAAAGAATTCTCTACTGATGAACACCAAATGGCTGAGAAGCACCTAAAGAAATGTTCAACATCCTTAGTCATCAGGGAAATGCAAATCAAAACAACTCTGAGATTGCACCTCACACCAGTCAGATTGGCTAGGATAAAAGACTCAGGTGACAGCAGATGCTGGAGAGATTGTGGAGAAAGAGAAACACTACTTCACTGCTGGTGGGATTGCAAACTGGTACAACCACTCTGGAAATCAGTGTGGCGGTTCCTCCGGAAATTGGACATAGTTCTACCAGAGAACCCAGCTATACCGCTCCTGGGCATATACCCAGCAGATGCTCCAACATGTAATAAGGACTCATGCTTCACCATATTCATAGCAGCCTTATTTATGATAGCCAGAAACTGGAAACAACCCAGATGTCCCTCAACAGAGGAATGGATACAGAAAGTGTGGTACATCTACACAATGGAGTACTACTCAGCTATTAAAAACAATGAATTTATGAACTTCTTAGGGAAATGGATGGATCTGGAGAGTATCATCCTCAGTGAGGTAACACAATCACAAAAAAACCCCCACACATTGTATGCATTCTCTGATAAGTGGTTATTAGCCCAGAAGTTTGGAATGCAGGAAGAACAACCCATAAATCACAATAAACTTAAGAAGAAAGAAGAGCAAAAGGTGGACATTTCATTCCCTCCTAAAAAAGGTAACCAAATACCCACAGAAGGAGTGGCAGAGATTAACTATGGAGCAGAGACTGAAGGAAGGACAAGCTAGCCTAAATATAGCTATCTCCTGAGAGGCTCTGACAATACCTGACCAATACAGATGTAAAGGCTCACAGACATTCATTGAACTGGGTACATGGTCCCCAATGAAGGAGTTAGAGAAAGATTCTATGGAGCTGAAGGGTTTGCAGCCCCTTAGGATGAACAACAATTACCAACTAGTACCCTCAGAGCTCCCAGGGACCCAATCATCAATCAAGGACTATACATGGTGGGACTGAATGTTCTGGTAGCATGTGTATAGTAGAGGATCGCAAATTCGATCATCCATAGGAGTAAAGGACCTCGGCCTTGTGAAGGTTTTGTGCCCCAGTGTAGGGGAATGCCAGGGCCAATAAGTGGGAGAGGGTGGGGTGGCAGGCATGGGGAGGGATGAGGCAAAAGGGGTTTGTTCTTGTTGTTTTTGTTTGTTTGTTTGTTTTTTTGGAGGGTAACTTGGGAAAGGAGAAATTTACATGTAAATAAAGAAAATATCTAAAAAAAAAAAAAAAAGAAAAAAGAAAATGCTGTCTCTTTTCCACTCGATGGTTTTCGCTCCTTTGTCAAAGCTCAAGTGGCCATAGGTTTGTGAGTTCATTTCTGGGTCTTCATTTTTACTATATTAATCCTGCCAATCCACGAGCATGGAAGATCTTTCCATCTCTGAGATATTCTGCAATTTCCTCCTTGAGAGACTACTGAGGAAAATATATTTGTTCAGCAGCAGGCCCTATGCCTCCAGGGAGAGAGTGAGCCTGGACCTCTGCCTTTGGAAGGATAAGTGGTGGATGAATGTGGGCAAACAGTTCCTAGCTGTGCACTAACAGAACAGCTGCATTTCTACTCTTTCCCCAATCCTTTGATCCTTTGTTCCCAGACCCCAGTGGTATCCAGCAGAGCCTGCATTGCCCAGCGTCTGGAAACCTATGTCCCTGTCCTCCTGTCAGGCCAAGGGACCCCTACCTTCACCTGTCTCTACCTCCACCTCCCTTGGACTGGGACACCATCACCCTCCCCCCCCTGTGCGCCCCCCGGACAGAGATAAAGTACACAGACAGGCTCCTTGCACTTGCCTGGTCAGCTCTGGCCTGAGTGTAGAGTTATACTATCCTATTCACCTTTTGTTCCTTTGCTGCCTGGGTGATTTCAACTGGCAGTTTCCCTGTAGTAGTGCTATTGTAAAGAGAGTGCATCTGCTCTCGAGAGGGTGGGGTAGCCTGTGGATAGCTCCTCAGGAGAAAAAGCACTCTGTGCCCCGGAGAAACTCAGCCTAGCCCCAATGATGTACAAACAGGCAGACATCGTAAACTGTGAGTGAACCAGTTCAAAAACTGGGCATTCCTTTCTCTCTCTTTCTCCCTCCATCCCTTGGAAAAGCAGGCTGCATGGACTTCTTGGATCTGCCTCCCTGTTTCCTCCAAAATGTAGCAAGCTTCTAATCTTTACCCCTCCCCCAGATGCCACATCTGACAGAAAGCTCCCTAGACATGCACTGAACCAGAGGACAGACAACAGACTTGAGACCTTGCAGCTACAGATGAACTCTCTTGCCAAGCCAAATGGCTGCTGAACTTGGGGGAAGTTATGTGATGGTAAGGAAAACATAATGTCTATCTAGAATTCATTAATTGCTGTTCAAAACTGATGTTTTACCCTCAAATTATACTATTCATGGAAAATTGATTCTATAATCTCTTCCCTTGCCTACTTTCCTCACTCTCTGACTTAACTGTGTCACTCCTCTGTCCTATGACTTCTTCTCATACTTCCACCCACCCAAAATTTTCACCACAAACGACACAAACACTTCAAAGTCTCTATACTTATCCCAATATAGTAGACATTTATTCTAAAGACATTTCTCTTTTCAAAAACTGAAAAGGGGGAGATGTGTGGCAATGGGTAGTTCTGACAGCTGGAGTCCAGTAGAGCGGCCTCCTCAGATCCCTGGAGACCCACTGAGAAAAATATATTTGTTCACAAGGGACGGTAGGTGATAGCTCTGAGACCAATGGGTCAGATTTCAGCCCAGACCCCTCACAGCTACCCCTTCAGGAGATGTGTGTTCTATCAGGCAGACAATGCCTAAAGCTCCCAGAATTCTAGCTGGACCTTACACACAGTCATCTGACCACAAGCCAGACATGCCACACCTCATACAATAAAAGGGGTGGTTTGCCCTCTCCTCACTCTCTTACTTCTCCCCCCTCTCTCTTACTTCTCTCTCTCTTGCTCTCTTACTTATCCACTCTCTTGTCCTCACTCTCTTACTTTTCACTCTCTTGCTCTCTCTTACTCTTCTCCTCTCTCTCTTGCCCTCTTGCTCTCTCTCCCCACTTTGCTCTTTGCCCTCTTCTCTGCCTTTCTCCCTCTCCTTTTCTCTCTCTCTCTTTCCTCTCCTTTCCTTCTCTCTACTGAACCAGCATATTCTATCCTTCCTACAATAAAATAACTCATCCATACATTGTCTCCTTTTTAATTAAAGCGTTATGCAGCAAACAGGTCAGCCTCAGAGGAGAAGAGAGAGAAACCCAGGCCTCAGCAGCAGGCCTTCTGCCTCTAGGGAAAGAAACAGCCTTAGCCAGGCTGTGCTGCAGCCATGGCCCCTGCCTTTGGAATGACAAGTAAACATGCTCTTAGATTTTAACTTTTCTACTGCTTCTGTCTGGTAAGTGGTAAGACATATTAGTCTTTCTGCTCTATGACATCTTGCTGGCTTGTAAGAGAATTGTTAAAAAGCATAAATCGGACTATTCTTGTTTTTACTTCTAATCAGAGGTAACCCAAATTCAGTATAATGAGGAGTTGTTCTTTTCTGACTATTGGGAAGCTGTCAATGAAATCATGGTCTAAATAGGAAGACTTTTGCCTTGCTGTCATAAAACAGAGCATTTTAACTTTTTCCAAATATGTTTTCAGGTAACAGTGACTAATATGTTTATTGAATAACTAATGAGTATTAGAGCTACCTAGATGCTAGATATGTACTTGTGAAGTAAAACACAAAGCACCTCTCCTTGTAAGATATAAAGACCTGTTAGCAGTTAGGCATGGTAGCTCATGGAATCCCAGCTACAATGTGCTTGAAGACCAGCCTGAGTTACATAAAAGTCTGGTTGAAAGTACAAAGACTAAGTATGTAGCTCCATGGTACAACATTGTCCTAGAGTACCTGAGACTTTGTTTTGAACAGAAATTTAGCTGGAAAGTAACTAGATTCTGTGTATTATTCTGAAATTCCAGTCTACAGTGTGGCTTTTTATTTTTATATTATATTTTAATGTATCTTTCTGTAAATGTTAATGAGAATTTCAGAAGATATGAGTTAGCTTAGTTCATTGAATTCTGCTTTTATGAAGAACTTTCTTCTCTTTCCTGGGTCCCGTCATATACATTTTATTATACATAATATTCTTTCAGTTTGAGGAGAAAAGATGGTAGAAATAGGAGTCTACAGGTCTTATGTTTTGTAATATTTTGGGCTTTCCCTTTGTATTTTCGACTAAAATTTTATAATACTTTAGGATTTGAAAAAAAAGTTTAACCAAGAAAATAGCAGTCATAACAAACACATAGAAGAATTGAAAACTAAATATATTTTTATTGTCTTAGCATTAATCCATAGTATTATATTTGTATTTTGAGATATAAATTAGAACAACCTTGAACTCTTGGTCTTGGATTTATTTTTCAGCATGTTTTCTATCAGCACACAGTCTCCTTTAATCTCTAAGTGATATTTGAGCACAAAACCTTTCATTTGAACAAGCTGTAATTATCAGAGATCAATTGTACAGGGCTGCTTGCAATGTGTTTGACTGAGCTCTACTTTCTATTTTATAACATATTAGCTTTTAACATAATAAAATTAATATATGTAAAAATTTGCATAATTGTTTTCCTTTTATTTATTTATTGATATTTTCTTTATTTACACTTCAAATGTTATCCCCTTTCCTCGTTTGCCCTCCTAAAACCACATATCCCATCCTCCCTTCCCCCTGCTCACCAACCCACTCATGCCTGCTGTCCTGTCCTGGCATTCCCCTATACTGGGGCATTGATCCTGGTCAGGAACAAGGGCCTTTCTTCCCATAGGTGTCCAACAAGGCCATTTTCTGCTACATATGGAGCCTTGAGCCCCTCCATATGTACTCTTTGTTTGGTGATTTAGTCCCTGGGAGCTCTGGAGGTACTGGTTGGTTCATATAGTTGTTCCTCCTATGGGTCTGCAAACCCCTTCAGCCCCTTGGGTTCTTTCTCTAGGTCCTCCATTGGAGACCCAGTACTCAGTCCAGTAATTGGCTGAGAGCATCCAACTCTATATTTGTCAGGCACTGTCAGAGCCTCTCAGGAGACAGCTATATCATGTTCCTGTCAGCAAGCACTTATTGGCATCCATAATAGTGTGTGGGTTTGGTGACAGTATGTGAGATAGATCCCCAGGTGGGGCAGTCTCTGGTTTGTCTTTCCTTCAGTCTCTGCTCCTCATTTTGTCTCTGTATCTCCTCCCAAAGATATTTTGTTTCTTCCTTCTATGAAGCTTGTCTTCCTTCTTGAGCTTCATTTGGTCTGTGAATTGTATCATGGCTATTCCAAGCTTCTAGGCTAATATCCACTTATCAATGAGTGCATACCATGTGTGTTCTTTTGTGATTGGGTTATCTCACTCAGGATGATATTGTGTAGTTCCACCCTTTTGCCAAGTATTTTATGAATTCATTGTTTTAGTAGCTTAGTAGTATTTCATTGTGTAAATGTACCACATTTTCTGTATCCATTCCTCTGTTGAGGGACATCTGTGCTATTTCCAGCTTCTGGCTATTATAAATAGTGCTGGTATGAACATAGTGGAACATGTGTCCTTATTACAAGTTTGAGCATCTTCTGGGTATATGCCCAGGAGTGGTATAGCTAGGTCCTCAGGTCCAATTTTCTTTTTTTCCCCTTTTTTTCTTAGGTATTTTCTTTATTTACATTTCAAATGTTATTCCTTGACTAGTGTAACCTCCTTAAAAAAAACCCTATAACCTCCTCCCTCCCCCTGCTCACCAACCCACCATCTCCTGTTTCCTGGCCTGGGCATTCCCCTACACTGGGGCATAGAGCCTTCAAATGACCATCGATCACTCCTCCCATTGACAACCAAGTAGGCCATCCTCAGCTACATATACAGCTGGAACCATGAGTCCCAGCATGTGTAACCCTTGGTTGGTGGTTTAGTCCCTGAGAGCTCTGGGGAGTATTGTTAGTTCATATTGTTGTTCTTCCTATGGGGCTGAAAACCCCTTCAGCTCCTTGGGTCCTTTCTCTAGTTCCTTCATTGGGGAGCCTGTGCTCAGTCCAATGGATGACTGTGGGCCTCTGTAACCCCATGCCTGAGGGCTGATGCTTCAGATCCCACCTTCCTCAGATAACTACACCTCTCTGCCCACCTCCTGCTAATTGCCATGCCTCTGTCCAAGTTCCAGTTACACTGGAAGTCCCACCTCTAGCGACTGAAGAAGTTGCTGATTGGGCCAGGTTGCTGACAAACCTGTGGGAGGGGTTTTGCCTTACTTATTTTACCTGTTGGCTTGTAACAAAGAGAATTGAATAAAAGATGGCTGATTGAAACACATCCGTGTTTCGCTAATTTTTTACGAACCTTCCCCATGGTTCAGGTAACACAAAATGGCTTTCAAGGTCGCTATCCCCATTCCAGAAAACCCATTCATATTTGTGGCTGCTGGATGGCAACAGATGGCATCCCGAACGTGTGGCGGGATTGGAGAGGAAAAGGATTGCTGCTATCTAAACAGAGGTCTCTTAAAATATAAAGATAGGACGGCGGGTTCGCCGGGGTTAAAGACCTCCCAGGAGGTGGGGGTGTAAGACAAGAGAGGCGGGTCATATGGTGCTGGCTGCGGGCCATGCCGAAGCTCAACTCTCTGCCTTCCCTGTGGCTCTTTCAGGACAGAGTCTTAGTCTTTGTTCAATGCTACATGTTACATGTAAGTTGTTTGTGTGTCCTGTCTTGACAAGTGAATGCTAAGTCTTTTGTCTTCCGTCTTTGTTTTTACACATGGGCAAAATGGCAGCAGAGCCCCTGTCTGCTCACAGCAGAGCACGCAGGCACTCGGCTTTCCACCCTGACCGAGCTCAGCAGATTAGTGATGCCTTGGTCTGCTCGGTACACTAGATCCCCTGAGAAGTTATGACCTGGAGATGGAGTGTGGGCGGTACTGGCTCTAGAGTCGGCTGGCTGCTTTCTCGGCCCGCTGCTGTTCCTGGGGTGTCTTTGGCTCGAGGGCACTTAGCCAAGGTGCTGTGTTGTTTATGTCTGGGAGTTGCAAAGGCTGTGTTGTGAAAGTCTTGATTTTTGTGGACACAATCTGTTTTTAATGACTTTTAATGGTATTGGAATTGAGTGCAAATAACATCTGTCTTGTGAAACTCTGATGCATCAGAGGGTTGCTTTTCTGACCCCTGAAATGTAAGCAAGTTTCCATTGGTAGAATTTAGATGTGTAAGCATTCTCCCCATGACTTGGATTTCCAGCTTCATTGTTTGCAAATGATGCAAATCATTTGAAAATTTGCAAAAGCTTCTTTCACATGTCTCCCTTTTTAAACCTTTAAATTAAGAATGTAAATAATACCAGAACAACTTGTCTCACAAAGCTGATTTGAGGAATTCTTTTTGAACTTTACATTTTATAAAAAGTTATGGTTTTATTACTTCAAAGTTATGGGTATGCTTCCATGTGTAGATGTCTGCACATGTATGTAGGTGCCCACAGAAACCATAGAAACTCCTTGAAGCTGAAGTTTCATGTAGCCATAAGTCACCTGACATGTGAACTGGGAGACAACCTTTGGGTTTTTACAAGAACCTACTTTACAGAACACACTTTTACCCACTGAGTATGTCTCTCAACCCCCTTACTTTGTTCTTTTTTATTTAATATTCATACATACTACATAAAGTGTTTTGATCAAACCCACATCCCATTTTGTCCCTTGCATTTTCTCTACTGTCCCCTTCATGACTTTTCTCTCCTAACTTCATGGATGTTGTTACTCTTGTTATTCTTGTTCATGTTGTTTAATATCCACCAATCTGCCCTGTCTTGTTACCCCCTCCCCCCCAAAAGCCCATCAATCTGATGCAAAGCTGACTGTATGCCCATGAGTGTGAAACCATATAGTTGAATGATAGGCTGTGTGCCTGCCTCACCACTGGAGTGCCAGAGTACCACTGGAAGCTGCTCAGGGGAGGGAGAAAATAGTCCATAACAGGGGTCCTTGGTCCATGTTTTCTCTTGTGTGGGAAACAGCAGGATCTGGAATAGTTGTTGTTGGTCCTACTCTCCTGTATAATAATGGGAGTTGAGAATGGGGTACTGAGCTTCCCTTCAGGGCATTCATGTGCCAGGCAGAAAGGGGAAGATAGAGTGACTGGGGTGGAACCCAGTTTGTTTCCAAGTGAGTACTGAGAGTAGGAGAGTATGGAGGTGCTTCAAGAGAAAAGCCCTTCTCCAGGAGATTTAAGCATGGCTCTTCTCTATGAAGGCCTCCCCCTGGTGACAATCCTTGATGAAGGAGACAGTCCTTGCATGCCAAAACTGTTTTATTGATGGCAAATGTGAATTCACACACTTGACTCAGGGTGAACCAGGGACTTAATAACTTTTTTGGGGAAGAAATGCCCAGGAAGGGACCTTGTTGAATAAACACTCAGGGTGCTACTGCAAAGAATTCTATTTCTGGTTTTTCTGAAAGGAGATCTTTAATTTGTACCTATGATGAAATTGCCTGAATGGGAACATTTTTAGGGCCATGGATTCATAAAGTGTCATCTCTTGTCATACATTTTTCCATTTTTCTAAAGATAGGCTTTCTTCCTCTGGGAACCATGGACTGACACACTCAATACAAAGTCATAAATTGTTGCCTAACTTGTATTTAAGGTTTTAACACCTCTACTTTCTATCATTTGACTCAATAGTGCCAGGAAGAAGCCTCTGTTCTTGGACTGTGAATGCCTCATGATTTTTACCTCCTCGTCATCTTATTTAGATGTCTTTCTATCCAGGAGTCTGCAACACTCTGAAGAGGTCCTACCCTTACCTAAAAAAAGGGTATTTTAGGAAAAATGGAGAGAAAGCTTATCTGCTTTGAGCCCCATATTGGGTACCACCTGCTGTAGGCCACACCAGACAGATATGTGGTTCCCTGGGATGAGGGTCCTAGAAGGCTAGGTGGGTAAGGATTTGGCAATGACAAACAGAAACGAACACAGAGACAGTTTGAATCTGAGTGTATTTTTCAGCTCTCATGTAAGGATTTTTATATATAATGAAACAAGTCTTACAACTCTTAGAACATGTGTTTAGTGGAGCAATTATGGATAGGACAGATAACAACATTGTTATTTGGCACAGTAAAGCAAAAAATCATTCAAAACTAATGGCATATTTCCAAGAGCATGTTAATAAATTTTTATAGTCAGTTATTTAACATCTAGTAGCTATTTTTTTGTGAATCTTCAAGGTGTAAAGTTAAGCTATTTTAATTCTTTTTATTTGAGGTGTTCTTTACCATACACCAATGCCCACTCCTGACAACACATGTGAAGTCATATGAAAGTTTGTTGTTGGAAAAGTTCTTATCTATCTTAATAGTATTTTGTAATTTTGTTAATGATTTATGAAGTAAAGCTCTGGTTTTCCTGGATATAAGGTCATGGCTAGTGACTCCATCTCACTGGATGGTTTGTTATCTAATTTCTTTTTTTTTTCTGAGACAGTGTTTCTCTGTGTAGCTCTGGCTGTACTGGAACTCACTCTGTAGACCAGGCTGGCCTCAAACTCAGAAATTTGCCTGGCTCTGCCTTCCAAGTGCTGGGATTAAAGGCATGCACCACCACTGCCTGGCTTGTTATCCAATTTCTAGCTAAAAAATCTCAGCCTAGGCCATCAGGAACATCTTGTAAGTAAGCAAAGGATAGAAGATAAAACAGATAAATTGCAATGAGAACTACTGCTCACCTCAGTTTGTGGAAATTGTCACACAATTATACTGAGGTTGGTGTGGCAATTAGAATGGAAAACTCCAAGGTTAGATGCCATGTGACTGATTGTCATGGTCCTCTCAGTGAGGTGCCATAGATACATGTTCCAGAACACATAGTTTGTCAGTGAGCTGGCTCCACGCCTGCTGTTCTTAACTATGAGATTCCCCAGAGTCTGAGTTAGTTCCATGAATCTATTAACATTATTTTACATGCAGTGAAGGGTGAACTGATGTCTAATTCTTTAGTTCAACTCCATTAGTCAATGTGTCTTTTTATGATAATACCATGCTCTTTTCATTCCTACAATTGTGTAGTACAATTGGAAGTCTGTGATGGTGATACCTCCAGTAGTTTTATTATTCATGATTGTTTGAGTTATTGTGTATATTTGTTTGGATCTGTGTATCTGTGTCTTTTATATATGTCTGCAGTTCCATATGAAGTTAAACAACATTTTTAAAAATTTTGTGAATAATTGTGTTTGATAGGTTTTGATGGGTATTATATGAAACCTGTAGATAGCTTATGGTAGAAGGATGATTTTGTAATAATAATCTTACCAATCCAGAAGCTTAAGAGAAGTTTTTATCTTCTGGTGTAATCATCAATATATATTTTAATGTCTTAAATTTGTTTTATTTTTCAAAAATATAAATCATTCACTTATCTGTGTAGAGTTATCACAAGATACTTAATAAAGATGAAAAGTTCTATCTTTGTAGTAATTTCAGGAGTATTAAAATATATTCAACTTCCATATACAATGCAAAAGATTCTGAAAGGATTTAGAAGGGAATTTCTTGTATCAAACTAGACTTTGAAATAGCATAAAAATATTGGAATCATAGATAATCCCTATCCTTTTCCATCATTTTAATGCTTTAATATCTTTCCACACCACTTTTTCATAAATAATTGTCTCAGTCAGGGTTTTTATTTCTGCACAAACATCATGACCAAGAAGCAAGTTGAGGAGGAAAGGGTTTATTCAGCTTACTTCCATATTGCTGTTTATCACCAGAAGAAGTCAGGACTGGAACTCAAGCGGGTCAGGATGCAGGAGCTGGTGCAGAGGCCATGGAGGGATGTTCCTTACTGGCTTGCTTCTCCTGGCTTGCTCAGCCTGATCTCTTATAGAACCCAAGGCTTCCATCTCAGGGATGGCACCACCCAGAAGGAGCCCTACCTCCATGACCACTAATTGAGAAAATGCTCCACAGCTGGGTCTCATGGAGGCACTTCCCCAACTGAAAGTCCCTTCTTTGTGATAACTCCATCCTGTGTCAAGTTGACACACAAAACCAGCCATTACAATAATACTTTTAAATAAAGGAAATCTCATCAGAGCTCTTATTTTGACTTCTATAAATCAGTCTATTCTTGGTTATTTTAATTGGAGAAAAATAGCTATGGAATTTCAGAGATGGTTCATTGGGTAAATGCATCTTACATCCTCCACTGTGACAAGCTGAAGTTGAACTGCACAACTCATGAAGTGGAAGGAGATAACTGACTCCTAAAAGCTGTCTCCTAACCTCCATCCCCAAGCAGTGGCAAGAGATGGAGGCCACATATGCACATAGAATAAAAATTTCACATATAATCTCAATTTAAAGGAAAGAAAAGGATTTCATGTACCAGAACAAATAAACAAAAACTTTGAGAACCACTGGAAATATTTTTTTTTTTTTTTAGTTCATGAGGGTCACATGATTCAGTCACATAAATCATCTCAGTTCAAAAGATGTCATCTTTGACCATTGTTTGAACAATGAATCCACTATCCATAAAGTAAACAGATATCCATAAATTTCCAGGCATTTGGTAAGGGCTGTGTGCAGAGACATTATCAGTATAGTACCACCAACACCATGGTTTTCCTTGATCTCTGACCAACTCATTTTATAAAATCACTATTTCCAGAACACAGTGGCCTAATCACATGGCACATTCATAGACTACTGGACCACTTTCAAGAGTTTAAATTAGGACTTCACTGTTCTTACTTCTATGATGAATTCAAAGAGACATAGCAGTAAGGCAAAGATACATGGAAAGTTCTAAGTGAGAGCAGACTGGGTGCCCAAAGAGGTATTTTGATGCAAAATGTCTGTAGAGGCAGGACAAACTCAGTGAAAGCAGAACTATGGAGATATAGAATTACATGGGTTAATGGTTTGAATGAAAATTTCCACCATAGTCACAAATGCTTGAATATTCATTCTCCATTTGGTTGAAGACTTTTGGAAGGAAAAGGAGGTGCAACTTTGTTGAAGGTGTACGGCACCAATCCTAGGCTTTTAGGTTTCAAAAGACAGAGTCGTTCCCAATGTCCTCTCGGTCTCCTTCTTGTAGGTCCAGATGTGAGTTCTCACCTGTACCTGTCTCCATGCTTTTGTAACCTATCACAAACTTTAACCCTATGAATGTGTAAACCTAATTAATTGTATTCTTTTGGATATTTTCTTGATTACAGTGTTTTGACACAGTTATAAAAAAGTAACTGAGAAGGAAAGTGCTACCAGGAGATGGGCTCTTCCCGTGAAAGGCTTGCCTATGTTTCTTTTAAGTGACTTTGGAATTTTGGAGTAGAAGAGAGGTTGAATGCTATAAACAGGATTTAATGGGCCATCCTACTAGCAGCTAGGAAGACATTGCAGAAAGCCATGGGGAGGTTGGAAGCCCCACCACAATATTTCTCTAACCATCATGACCTCAAAACTCTAAAATTATAACCCCAATTAAACATTTCTATTATAAATTGCCTTGAACATAGTGTTTAGTCACAGAAAGAGTAATGTAACTGATACACATGGGTTGGAGGATGCTGATCAAAGCAAACTTTGTATACTTCCATGGATAAAAGTGTTTCTGCACAGGAATGTAAGTTGAAATTTATGACTGTGAAAATGGTACAACTTAGACATAAAACTTTTTGTTTTATGTTGTTATTGTATAATGGACATAGGTCATTCCTTAAAACTAAATTACTTGTTTTCCTTCCTTCTTTTTTCCCTCCACCCCTTTCTTATTTTCCTTGTTCCTTTCACCCTTCTCTATTTTTTTGCTCTTTCTTCTTCATCTTCTTCACTCTCTGTGCTCTCTTTTCATCCCTTCCTTTTTTCTACAGATTTTTCTGTTACATTTTATGTTTTATGTGTGATGTACATTTTGTCTATGTGTCTGGAATGCATTTTAGTGTGTCTATATGTGAATGTACATTGAGTAGTATATACATTTCATATATGCATGTGAAGTCCTATGCATATGACTGTCTTTCAATTTCTTTCAAACTTATTTTTTGGATGTTTAGAATAGGTTGACAATGAGCCACAGGGTTCTGCCTATAAATACCTTGCCAGTCCTGGTGGGCAAGGTGCCCAAGATTTCCTGTGTATTTTACAGAGGTTCTAAAGATCCAACCTAAAGTCTTATGTTTACAAATTTGAGAATCTCTTATGTTTCAATCTCTTAATACATCTTTAAGAAGAATGGGCTTTTCTAGATAAATAAATGCATTCTCTCTTAACTTCCTAAGGGCCTGCAACAGTTGCAAGAGTATATGTAAACACAATAAATACATCACAAAACCCAATGGAAATCAAGTAAACACAAATACTTTAAGAACAGTAATATGGCCAACTGAGTACTCTGAGGGAACCCCAGCTTCCCTAAGCCACCTGCTATCCTTGTAAACCTCTATTATCCTGCTACCTCACTGCCCACCTTCATCAGACCCGCTGATCCAGAAGTGTACAGGTTAGATCCCTTTCCTGAACCAATATCTCTTATCTGATGAGTCTTCTGAAGTGCCCACACTTGCCCTGAGCAGGCTGCTATCCCAGTTAAACTGCCATTCTCCCATGACCTCTAGCCCACCTTCATCAGACTTGCTGATTTGGAGCTGTACAGCAAAGGGATATACATCACAGTTCTGACACACCAGGGTCATGGAGATTAAGCCTGAAAGCTCTAGGAAAAATATGCAAAAGAAGAGTAGAAGGCAGGAAAATTCTATTAAAATTCTCCCAACTAAAAAACACCAGGGCCACAAGATTTTAGCACTGAATTCTACCAGATATACAAAGAAGAGCTAATACCAATGCTCCTCAAATTATTCCACAAGTTAGAAACAAAAGGAATACTCACAAACTCATTCTATGAAGCCACAGTCATTGTGATATGTAAACCACACAAAAATTAGCAAAGAAGGAGAATTTCAGACCAATTTCTCTTATGAACTTTGGTGCAACAATACTCAATAAAATACTTGCAAAGCAAATCCAGAAACATGTCAAAAAAAATCCACCATGATCAAGTAGTTTTCATCCCAGGGGAGGAATGATGGTTCAATATACAAGAATCCATCAATGTAAATCAAACACCCCTTTATGTTAAAAGTCTTAGAAAGATCAGTGATACAAGGTATATACTTAAACACAATAAAAGTAGTATACAGCAAACCATTTGCCAACATCAATTTAAATAAGAGAAACTTAAAGTAATTTAATCAATATTAACGACAAGAATATAGTACTTGAAGATCTAAGAGAGTAATAAGATAAAGAATAACTATTTGTAGATGACATGATAGCATACACAAGCAAGCAAAAAATTCTACCACAGAAGGCCTACAGCAATCTTGTTCACAAGGTAGCTCCCGAGACTTTAGCTCTGTAGGAGAGATTTTGTCCAGGGTGCGTGGATACCATTCTCCCTCACTGTCTGCCTGAGTTCTTTTTACCAGAATTTTGCCTTTGAGTGGAAGAGGGAGGGGCAGATGGTTTATTTAGTGTTTCCTCTGATGCATAAGAGGGCAGGGTTGGGTAAATGGATTTTATTTCTTTTATTAGTTGAATAAGGGCTATGAGATCTGAAATAGAGTGATTTTTTTGATGTTTTATCCCACTTGTTTTTAGATATTTTTTTTTGAGGTTTTGCCTAATTTTTTTTTAAATTAGATATTTTCTTTATTTATATGTAAATTTCTCCTTTCCCAGTTTCCCCTCCAACAAACAAACAAACAAACAAAAACAACAAGAACAAACCCCTGTTGTCTCCCCCCTCCCCATGCCTGCCACCCCACCCTCTCCCACTTATTGGCCCTGGCATTCCCCTTCACTGGGGCACAAAACCTTCACAAGGCCAAGGTCCATTCCTCCTATCGATGATCAAATTTACAATCCTGAAATAGAGTGATTTTTATGACCTTGATCTTTGGGTTCATCTGACCGCGGGGCCTGAAGAGCTATGTTGCTGCTATCAGTCTGTCCTGTCCTGGACGGCCCTATGCGTTGCTGAATTGCAGCTAAGATCAGCAAAAAAATCACACGAGGGTATTTCTCCTTCTCTAGTATCTTTATTCTTGATGAGAGAAGCTACTTGGGTCCATGTGTCTGGTCTATAAATATTATCCTTAACCATGCCTGATGCTATCTGGAGGACTTCCTCCCAAAACAAGGAGGCTTGTTTTTTGGCTATCTTTATTCCATGGTGTTTCATTAGAGCATATATTTCCCTGGAGTGGGGCGAGTTTTTATAAGATGTTGACTTTCCCATAATAGGAAAGAATAGAAACGTTTGTCCAAAGGGATTGTTTGCTAAGGCTGTCCATCTTCATGGGATGCTGCAGAAGTACAAAACGCTAAGCCTTCCCACAGATTTAAGAACTGGCAGCCGCCCTGTGGCTTTTAAGTGGCTGGTGTGTAACCAGGTTTTCTTTTTGTATTAAGAAATTAGATAGAGTCTTTGCCAACACCTGTTGCACGCTGTCAGGATTTAGATAGAGGCCAGAAGGACCTTCAGTCAATACCAGAGAAGAGCTCTGACCAGGAGGCTTCAGTTGCCCCTTTAGTTTGTCCAAATCTACGCGATGGTGCTGACTGAAAACACAGTAGGAAAAGACAGATTGATTGTATGTAAAGGTGGGGGGCTCACCTTCTCACAGTATTCACCCCACGTGATTGCCAGCTGTGGGCCTGAATGCTGGAGGCTTTCCAAAGAGATCTCTGACCTGGCTTGGTGCAGGAGCCCTAGTGAAGGGAATCAAGCTAGCACAGGTGGAACCATCTCTGCCATGTTTTCCAGGCTGCATCATTTCTTGCTGCTGCCCTGCACTGAGTCGAGTTGGGCTGGACCACAGGCCTACTAACCAGTGAGGAGTGTGGTGCAGCTTCAGGCTGCAGCAGCTCTCTTCCCAAGTGTTACAGCTCTTAGAACAAAAGGCTCAGACAATGGAGCAGAGCTTTTGAGCACTTTTACTTCCGTGGATACAATATATATATACAGTTTTGGGGTCATTCAGACTTTGACAGCAGTTATCTCTCATTGGTCTGGGCTGAGAATCTTTATTTGCATGTAAGAGGGCTTGACCAATATTGCCCTGTTCTGCTAGGGCTGTTGTGGGGGAGGGTTGGGCTGAAATCTGAGCCAAGGTCCCAGGAGCTACCACTGAACTCCTGCTGTCCCTTGTGAACAAGATTGCTCTGCTCATAGGGTGCTCCGGGGTTCCAAGCAGGTAGCTCGACTGGACCCAGGCTGCCAGAACAGCCCACTGCCCCTCAGAGTTTGTAGGCTCTAGATGCCCTAAGACCTTACATGGCTGTTGTGTCTTACTTGTTCCAAAGCCTGATCCAAAGAAACTTCCTCTCTCCCTGTGTCCCTTCTCTTCTTCCTGGGACACAGAAGTGTCATCTTTTCCTTCTCCCAGCAATTGGCTTCCACCATCTTAATTGACACAATCAAGAACCAATTAGGGAACCAGATTTTAGTCAGATTCTCTTCCTACAGGTAGAGAGGGGAGATGGCCAGATTGTCATGAGAATAAATGGAAATCTTCAATTTGCAGGGATTGGAGATCAGGGTGCCTTGAGGATGTGCCAGAAACCCATGGATATGGACAACTCCAAAGAATCAATGGGAGTGTCCTTAGTTGTGACTCATAGCTTTGGTGATATGGAACCAGAAGAGGCTATCTCCTATAGCCAGGTAGGAACACAAGTTGAGCAAAAGGGACACCAACCCACCCACAAGACTTTCAACCCTAAATATATTCTGCATACAAAAAATACAAGAATAAGGGATGGATTAGAGACTGAGTGAATGGCCAATCAATAGGTGGCCCAACTAGAGATCCATCCCATGGGCAAGCATCAATCCCTGACACTATTAATGATACTCTGTTATGTTTTCAGACAGGAGCCTACCATGGCTGCTCTCTTAGAGACTCTATTCTGTAGCTGACTTAGACAGATTTAGAGATTCACAGTCAAGCATTTGAAAGAGCTTGGGGACTCTTATGGAAGAGTTAGGGGGAAGACTATGGATTCTGAAGTGTATAGGAACTCCACAGGAAGACTAACATGGTCAAATATCCTGGACCTTTGAGGACTCTCAGAGACTTAACTACCAAGAAAAGAGCATACACAGGCAGGACTTGGACCCCCATGCACGTATATAGCAGATATGCAGCTCAGTTTACACTCAGGTCTCGAACAACCAGAGCAGGGGCTACCCCTAAATCTGTTGCCTGTTTGTGGGATCTGTTCCCATAACTCAGCTCTCTTTTCTGGCCTCAGTGGGAGAAGAAGCACAAAGCCCTAGCCCTGCAGAGACTTGATTTTCCAGGGTGATGGGATAACTGGAGAGACTTCTCTCTTTCAGAGAAGAAGGGGAGTGGGGAGGGGCTATGGACTCTGGAAGGGGGTAGGAGTGGAGCAGCAAACAGAATGTAAAATGAATAAAAAGGAAAGAGAACAATAGTGCATTTTGAGTGTGAGGCCACATGCCTGCAGTCCAAGAAATCAATATGCACACTCTAGAGTATTCCATGTTTGAAACCAGCTGAGTTATATAGCAAACTATATATAACTTAATGCTATATAAGTTCTAGACCCCAAACAGGAACATAGCAAGAAAACTTACCCTCTCAAACTAGTCAAAGTAGTTGTCAGTAGAATGCACAGCTATAAATGGGAAAGTAAAGATTTCTAATGAAGCAACATTGACAATATTAATGAGAAAACTTTAGTCAGTACAGAAATGAAATATGTTATGCTATCTCTGGAGAAATGGCTTTTTCATATGAAAGAACATATACATCACTGAATAATAATTTCCCTTTCACACATAACATTCAAGACTCTATCAAGACCAAAAAAAAATAGAAGACTGAATATTCAACTAAAAAAGTACAGTAGATTAAAGTCATAGTCATCTAGTTTGTCTTCTAGGATAAATTAAAATCCCAGGTATTTGCAGCATTCTTTAAAGAAGATATCAGAACTTGAGAAAAAGTCAGCCTTCATTTAAGGCCCCATCTCTTGGTGTAACTTTCAGGACAACAGGTTTGTCTGGAGAAATAATCATTGTCTTACTTAATTTCAAGGGAATCTGAAATAATTGAAGAAACACATTGGTAAGTTAAATGAATTATCAAATCTCACAAGTTGCTAGAACCAACATAGTAAGGACAATAATGACTTCTTCCTATGTTGTTGCATGGCTGTGACCCTAATATTCAGAAGTAAGAGGAAAGAGGAATACAAAGTTAAGGCTTGCTGAGGTGTATAGTATGCTCCAAGTCATTGTGAACCACACAGAATGCTTACCGTTTTCAAACTCTATATAAGTATTTGAATGTCATTTTAGCACTATACATCTTAAACTGCTTATATTGAATATGAAAATATGATTCAATCTATTTATAGTTTAACATATATATTGAGTGTCTATTCTGCAATAGGCCTAGGATAAAATTGTAGTGGGGTATGTTCTTATTTGATCTAAATTTTAAATGAAAAATAGAAGTTTGAACTTGTAAATGTATATTTGAGGACAGAAAGAATACACTTAAAAACATGATATAAAGTTAATTTTCATTTAATAAACCTGGAAAGACAACCATGAGTAGGGTTTGTACATAGTGTGAGCACTGTTGTCATACTCTGACTTCCAAACAGTATATTGGCCTTCCAATCTGATATAAAAGTGGATTCATAATACAGGTTGGGGTGGACCTTAAGAACTATTAATGTATTTGTCTCCTGTATCTATTTTGAAATTGCAAAATGGTACTAAAGAAAAACTTACAATAATTTTGACTAATTTTAAAATGACATTCTTGTTGGTTTGTGGGAGAGGGGGTCCTACAACAGAGTAATATTCCTATATAATCAGAAAAAATGTGCAAATAATCTGTCTTGTAGTTTGAGTAAGAGCATCATGTAGGTAGTTAGAGTTTGTCAGAGATTACGAGATGCTGAAAATTTGTCTGTGCTCAAAATAAAGCAACTCATCTGGGTTCCTGTACAGAGAAGGAAGATAACTGCCCTACATATTCCAAGGGAAAACAAACACATTATAATCTTTTTTATAATGAATGTCCTCTGACTTTTGAGTCATATTTAATACACATAAAATTAAAGTTGCTGGGCATTTCTTCATTTAAGTTAATGAAAATATATTCTTCTGAGGAGATGTTTCAAGCATGTTTGTAAATGTGACAACTTGCTTTAAAAGTCTACACAGAATGGGGCTGAGGCTTTATAAGAGCAGATGATTAACTTCAAGGAGACATTGTCTTTAAGGAACAACAAGGCAGATACACATATATATTTTCATACATAGTTAACCTGAAACACACTTTACAAATCTGTTCCATGATTGTAGGAGCCATAGGGGTCAAGGATATCAGGAGGTCATGGCCCACAGAACAAAGCAGAGCTCATAGGTGCTCACAGCAACTTAAGTGGCTAGCATGGAGCCTGTGTGGGTCTTTGCTAGGCCCTTTGCATACATGACATGTTTATGTAGATTAGAGTTTTTGTGTGACTCCTAACAGTAGGATGGGTGTGTCTCTGAGTCTTTTGCCTTAGTGTGGGATCTATTTCCTCCTACTGAGTTAACTCATCAAGGACTGTTTAGGTATAGTCTATTGGACCTTGTTATGCTGTGTTTTGCTGCTATCACTGGGAGATCTGCTCTTTTATCAAGAAAAATGGAAGAGCAGTGGATCTGGTAGAGAGAGGAAGCAGAACAGTAACCTGGAAGGAGTGGAGAGATGGGAGACTATAGTAGAGATGTATTTTATGAGAGAAGAACAGAAAAATATCAGTCCCAGATATGGTGTACATGAGTATGAAATTGTTCTAACAAAGTCAATTCTAGTATAAAAATACATATAGACTTGTAACAAGGGGAAAACATCTACCTTAAGTGTAAACATATAAGGAATATTTTCATTAACTCAATGTGATTTTACTACTTAGACCCAGAGTAACTGCTCCAAAAATGAAGGACCCTAGACGTCACACAAGACTTTAAATAGATCTTTGACAGAGAAAACTTTAATTAAAGATAAAAGAGTATATTTGACGTATATGTAGATGGAATATGTTGCAGGAAATATTAAATAGTAATCCTCCCCGCCATCTTTCCTGGCCTGCCAGCACCAGCTGGCAACATCACTATGTCCTGGTGGGCTCCTTCTATTTTCTTCCAGCTAATAACATCATCTCACTTACATGCAACGTTTTACACACCCCCACCCACAATCAGTATCTAGCACCAGTATCCAGTAAAAGCATGACTCTTATGACTTAATTATTTATTTAGGTTTATATATCAGTAAGAACACAATTTATAAGATGCCAATACAATAATTTCAGAGTCAAATGATAAAGACAATGTTTTAACCCAATTTTCTAACCTTGTAACATTCTTAGCTACCTGTGGCTGACTACCATGCTAGGTCTGGATCGTCACCTTCACCAGCCTCCATGATCTTTTTTCTCCCTTCCTCTCTTCTCCTTTTTGACCCCTCAAACTTTAGCTCCATCTCCCTATTCCTGTCCAATCACAGGCCTGTCACTGCCCAAATGTGATTGGACAGGCAAAATGCTACAACAGGAATATAAATCCCCAAGTTTATGAAAATACATCTGAATAAAAAACAGAACTATGCAAAATAAGAATATTTCTGCCTCACCTCTGTTTCTTCACAAGGCTGCACAGAAAAGTTCTGCAAG
>JADRCD010122383.1:0-25981 GCA_019843815.1 Montemys delectorum
TGCGGGGGGGATTAATAATGATGTTCTTTATTATGAAATGTTTTCTGGTTGAATTCACATCTTCCTTAAGTTTGGATGGCAAGGCCTGGAGCACTTCCACACTGTCTCTGGCGTCATCAGCTCTCGCCATGAACCTCATGATATTTTTCTTAATTCTTGGAGAACTTCATATTATACATACTTCAGCTATTTTTTTTCTCAGCGTTTAGATTTTGTGCAATGTCTTTCTTCCCATTGATGGAGGCAATCCTCTGGAGTTCTTTCCGTGCTTGTTCTGATTTGCCTGTGATCATGAGCCACCAGGCTAATTCAGGCCCACAGCAGAACAACAACAACAAAGAAGGTAGGGCACAGCTAATACCCCTGTTTTTGAGAATGGGCTCATAAAGCCTCTGGTTTCTTCCCTGTGCTGACAGAAGTCCCCCAGCCACTATAGGAAGCCACACCTTCCTGAGTTGCTGGGCAGGCGATCTGAGCAAACCTCACATGGTGCCCACAGCTTGACTTTTCAACCCTGACAGGAGGGCCAGGGCTTTACTGTAAGCCTCCTTGTTTGGGGGAAATTCTTACCTTCCCACATAAGTCCCTCTCGTTTTGACTTTAGTTTTGAATTGGAACTTTCTCTAACATAATTGGATTTCCACCGATTATAGTGTATTATGCTTCTTGCTGTTACCTTTCAGACATAACAAAGACAAAACCTTGTTTGCTGGCATAACAGAGTGGATTTTCAGATACTGCGATTTCTCCTTCCACTGATCTGAGCTCATCTGTTAGAAGCAAACTTTCAACTTCAAGTGTTCTGTTAGGATCAGCTTGTTACAAGAAGAGAAACATGGTTTCCCTGTAGGGTTGTTTCCTGAGGTGATGCTCTATTCAGCATTCCTTTCCTGTCTAGTGATTACTGACTGTTCCTGTCACATTTCCTCCAGGTACGGCCAAATCTCCTTCTTCTAAAGATTAAAGATTACTTTATTATGAATGATTTTGCAGTTTGTACTGGATATTCCTTAAGAGAAGAGATTTTTTTTTTGTGTGCTCTTACTACAAAAATATGACATGAAGACAACAAAAGGTATGTCTTAAGTGGTTGACCCATATAGATCATTTATTATCTATACATATATCAAAATATGATGACATCTACCTTAAATTCACAAATTACAAATCTTTTTCTGGTTATTTCTGTGATTGTATGTGGAGCATGTAAGGTGTGGTGTGTGTGTGTGTGTGTGTGTGTGTGTGTGCGCGCGCGCGCGCGCGTGCGCGCCCGCGCTCACACCAGTGTGTCATGCAACCATGAAGCAACCAGAAGACAACTCTGTAGAGTCAATGCTTCTATCTTTTCATCAGTTCTGGTGCTTGAATTCAGGTTACTATGCTTCGAAGCCAAGAGTGTTTGTCTCAAAAGTAGTAATTTTTTTTATTTCTTTTTACTATTTTTTTAAAAAAGATATCTATTTACTTAGTGCACACACAGTAATGAGCTTGGGCAGGTCAGGGTACAATCTATAACCTGGACAGCTGTAACCCTACATCCTTATGCATTCTAGGAAATCCAACTCTGATGGCTAGCCTTAGAAGCAGGTTCTCCAAACTGCTGAGTGATCCCTACCCATCCTTGTGGAGTAATATTCTTATTCACAGAATATATTTCTTTTTGGCCACAAAAAGGCATCCGAACAGTCCCAGTTTGTTGATAGAAATAATATCATGATATTGTAAATGGAAAACAGTTGATGCATGATTCATATTTCTCAAAATCACAAGTACTGAAAATGAATTCTATATTAAGTTTGATTAGTATTTTTCATTAATTTATTTATTTAACATCTAGTTTCCAGCCCCTTTCTCTTCTCTCCTCCAAGTCCCATCCATCTACACACCTTCTGCCATTCCCCTTTCTCCCTTCTCCACAGAGAGGGGGGCACCCCCACTCAGTACCAATCCACCCTGGCACATAAAATCTCATCAGAACTAAGTGTATCCTTTCAGACTGAGGCCAGGCAAAGCAGCCTAGCTAGGAGAAAGGGACCCAAAGGTAGGCCACAGAATCTGAATCAGAGACAACCCCCACTCCTATTGTTGGGGGAGCCCCATGAAGAACAAGCTACACATCTGCTACATATGTGGAGGGGCATAGGTCCAGTCAGTGTATATTTTGGTGGTTTGGTCTTTGTGAGCCCACATGGGCTCAGGTTAGTTGCCTCTGTAGGATTTCTTATGATGTCCTTGACCCATCCTGCTCCCTCAATCCTTCCCCCGACTCTTCCACAAGACTTCTAGAGCTCTACCTAATGTTTGGCTGTGGGTCTCTGCATCTGTTTCTATCAGCTGCTGGGTGAAACTTCTCAGATGACAGTTGTGCCAGGTTCCCGTCTACAAGCATAGCAGAATGTTGGGGTGGGCTGTCTCCCATGGGGTGGGTCTCAGGTTGGACAAGTCATTAGTTGGGCATTTCCTCAATCGCTGCTCCATTTTTATCCCTGTACATCTTGGAGTCAGGGTAACTTTGGGGGCAAAGGTTTTATGGGTGAGTTGGTGTCTCCCTCCCTCCACTAGAAGTCTTGACTAGCTACAGGAGGTGGCCATTCCAGGTGCCATATTCCCACTGCTAGGAGTCTCAGCTAGGGTCACCCTGCTCCTGCTCTCCCTATATCTGATCCCTACCCTACTCCCCTACCCACCACCTCTCCCACCCAATTCTTTCTGTCCATCTTTTCCTATTTTATTCCTCTTTCTATTTTATTTCCTCTTCTGAGTAAGATCCAAGCATCCTCCCTTGGGCCCTCCTTGTTACTTAGCTTATTGTTATGGTAGCATGGTTATCCTGTACTTAAAGGCTAATATCCATTTATAAGTGAGTATATACCATATATGTCTTTCTAGGTCTAGGTTACTGTATTCAGAATGATATTCTTTTAGTTCTATCCATTTGCCTGCAAGTTTCATGATGTCTTTGTTTTTAATAGCTGAGAACTATTCCTTTGTGTAAATGAACCACATTTTAGTTATCCATTCTTTGGTTGATGGAAATCTGGGTAGTTTCCAGTTTCTGGCTATTGTGAATAACATCTTCAGCAAAGTGGCTGGATGCAAAATTACTTCAAAAACCAGTAGCCCTCTTTTATACAAAAGTTGGTTATATTTTAAAGAGAAAAATTCCACTTTTTCTAGTAAAATAAGAATTTAAAAATTCACATTTCTCTCCTGTTCAAATTGGCTCCTCAATGCCTAGAAAGTTAACATGTGGCAATCATAGTAAAATATCTGTCTCATCCCTCAGCTGATGTATGAATATCAGTTCTATACAACCATAGCAGTCGTGGCAGCTGTTGTGGCCCAGGGACTCTCTTATGCAAGTTTAAAGGCATAGATCTTCAAGGAGAATTGTCTTAGTCAATGTGATTCTTACTGTGATGAAACCCAATGACCAAAAAGTAAGTTGGGAAGGAAAGGATTTATTCAGCTTATACTTTCATATTGCTGTTCATCATTGGAAGTCAGGACAGGAACTCAAACAGGGCAGCAACCTGGAGGCAGGAACTGATGCAAAGGCCATGGAGGGGTGCTGCTTTCTGACTTGTTCCTCATGGCTTGCCCAAAAAAGTTACCCTACCTTCAAGATGTGCAGAGATCAAAATGGAGCAGCGATTGAGAAAATGGCCAACTAAAGACTGACCCAGTCTGAGACCCATCCCATGGGAGAGAGCCCACCCTGACACTATTAATGATATTCTGCTATGCTTATAGACAGGAGCCTGAAGCCCAGCACCTTCTCGACTGTGGCATGGGATAGACAGTCAAACTCCCTGCATTTTGCCTCCCTATCCTGGCCTTGCCAAAAGGTAGAGCATGACTCTGACCAGCACACATCAAGGAAACTTCTCATTGCAGCAGAAGACATTACAGAAAATCACAACTGATCAAAATGTAGAGCTACAGAATGCAGTCCTAATGGATACATCTACAATATAACTCAAAATTTATACAGTTTGCAGTTGGTCAAGTATCCTATTTGGATCTAAGACTCAAGCATCATTGTGAAAGAGGGAGAAAGGAAGATTGTAAGAATCAATGGATCAGGGATTTCCTATGAGACTGTGTCTTCAAAAACCACACACATAAAGTTTCAACAACATGATTGCCTAAGCAAACTGAAGAATGACACCAATAGTGGAAAAAGAAAAGCCTATGAGGTCTCAACCCTACACAAAGAACCCCAGGCAACTGCAGAATACTGAGAATGAGAAAAATTGTTTTACCCAGGGAAGAACTATCAAATACCAAGTGCTCAGCCCTGAAAACATACATACTAGTAATATGTGTGTGTACATATATGTCTGTAATAACAATTTATAAAATAGGAGGCCATGAATTTGAAAGAGATCAAGGAAGCATATATGGGATGGTTTGGAAAGAGGAAAAGGAAACAGAAAATGGCGTAATTATATCAAATTAAAAGTGATAAATTTTTAAAAGAAGTGGGCTACAAAACAGTACACAGAAACAAACACCATGGGCAGAGTTGCTCATGCTTGCAATGTCAGAAGGATGGAGAGTTCATGTAAAGTCTAGGCTATATAGTGAGTTCAGTGCCATCTTCATTGATGTAGTGACACCCTGTTTAGGCCAAAATACCAAATTAGTACACATTTACATATTTATATTCAACTGTGTGTCTCAGTATTATATATTTTCTTGTGCTATTTCTTTGGCTTTTTTCCATTTGTTTGTTTTGTCCTATTCTGGTTTGTTTTTATTTTATCTTTTTTTATTATTATTAGATGCCTGATTGTTTTCTAATGAGAGGGAGAAAGAAAGAGTGTGGATTTGGGTGGTTGGGGAAGTAAGGAAGACTGGGAGGATTTGATGGAGGAGAAACCCTAATAAAAATATATTGTGGGAAAAATTTTAAATAAGAAAAAAATTAAAAGAGCAAAAATAAAGAAAGAAGGGTCAAGGAAAAATATATTTGTATCTTCAGTCTTCTTCAGCTTTGTTTAGTAGTTTTCATAAAATGAAATGGATGTCATAGCTTTATAATGATTCTCTTAATGTTCTGAGTCTATCCAACATCACATATACATACCTGTGTGTGTTTGTGTTTGTGTGTGTGTGTGTGTGTATTCTTTATTGTTTTCTTTCTTTTGTCCTCAATTAACCAGTTTAGGTTTGCAACTGTAATCTCTGCACTCAGCAGAGTTATGCATCAAGTGGGGCATAAGGTTTGTCAAAATTCTGAGGCCAGCTTCAGGTACATGTTGAATTACTTGGTATCTTGGGCTATAGTTTAATGACCATAATTAAAGACAAACAAATAATATTCTCTAACACACATTTTGGTGGTTTTATTGTTTTCATCATATAGTATGTTCCATATTTTTAGTGTGGAAATGTTATCTATTGTGACACATTAACAAAAAGAAAAAGAAAAATGAATTAAGGGGTATATGGTAAGTCTCAGTCTGGTAATAATAGATGATATCTCAGTGCAGTCATTTAACCAACTGCAAACCATACGAATTATTAAACCCTCTGAATTTCCACTTCTACATTCGTGAAATGATTTTGCTAAGTTATTCTCTGCAATCTATGGAAGGCATGTAATTAAATAAAGTAATTGGCATGGTAACTGACATATGCTAGATCCTTTTGGTGGCTGTGTTTTCCAGCCAAATATTTTTTTTCTTCCCTAGATCTTATATAAAGATGATAGAAGAATCCTATAGGCAGACTAGGATACTTTTCCTCCTATCACTTCTCCCTTTCCCTCCCTCTGTATACACTTGAGAGTGTATATGTATGTTTTATAGTTCTGCACTCTAGTATGTGTGGTAGTTTCAATAGGAATGGCCCCTAAAGGCTCCTGTATTTGAATGGTTGGTCATAGGGAGTGGCACAATTAGGAGGTGTGTTCTTTTTGAAGTAGGTGTGACTTTGTTAGAGGAAGTGTGCCACTGAGGGTTGGCTTTGAGGTTTCAGAAGCTCAAACCAGGTCTAGTGGTTCATTCTCTCTTCCTGGTGCCTGCAGATTTAGATGCAGAACTCTCAGCTACTTCTACATTTGCCTACATGCCACATGTTCCATGCCATTGATGACAATGTACTAACCCTCTGAATCGGTAAGCAAGCCCCAATTAAATGTTTTTCTTTTATAAAAGTTGCAATGGTCAGTTTTCACCACATCAATGACTAAAATAGTGTGTGTGTGTGTGTGTGTGTGTGTGTGTGTGTGTTGAGGCTTCCCACCATGAGGAACTTCACCCCCCTGGCTTCTAGGGAGTGCTGGGATTACAGACATGCTCACATCCAGATTTACATGGGTTTCAAGGTCCCAAGCTTTAAAGGAAAATGCCTTACTCAGGGATTATTTCTCTAGCCTATGATTTGTATTTTATTTTTTCATGGTTTTGGCCTTAATTTTCTAATTCCCTGGGGAGGAAGTTAGGTCCCTCTAGGTTTGCCTGCACGCATTGCCTGGGACTTTCAAGAATGTAGTGCTTTGTCTAGTTAGTATGGATACACATTTGGTTGGAGTGCTCATCATTATCACTGATGCCTCAAAGTTTTGTTTTAATTGTAGTTTGTGATGCTGCCATCTTCAGAATCAGGGCTCCTTTCTAAGAAAAAAGGTCCCCTCTCCTCTCTGAGATATCAAATTACATTGTAGCCCATACATTTCCAGGACAAGCCTGCCACCTACTAGTGGAACCAACTGCAGCTCTTGTGGTTTGAGTGTCATCTGAGGTTATTATTATTGGTACACATTCAGGGTCCTTACCTTGGTCACAGACTGCTTTCAGAACTTGCTGGCAGCTAGTTGTTGCACAGGGCATCTGTGTCAGAGGTACTAAGACCAAGTTCCTTCCCTTCTCTTGAGAAAAGAGGGTCAAACACATCCAGCCAGAGGTGGGCTTTGATGACTAACAGCAGGACCACATTGCTATGGCCCTCCACTCCTGTAAAGGCAATAGGCAAGAGTGTGATTTCCTCACTGTATTCCCCAAAGACACCTTCCCCTGCCTCAATGCCCTCCTCACTCTGTTGCACACAGAGAATGCCTGAGTCTCTGAAGCACTCTCTGTAACTCATGCCCCACCCAGTATGCCATACCTCCATCCTCTTCTTATACCACTTGCACTTTCCGTGCCCTCTCCCCTGACACTTTCCATGTCCTGCCCCACATTGTATGCAAATCCTCTTGCACTTAGAGCCTATCTCTTAGCTTTCAGGAATAGTACTTTGCTTTCCTACAACACTCTACCCAACCTAGTGGAGGATAAGGCTAAGAAGGTCACAGCCTCTCTCTGATACTTCACAACCAGTACTAGTTGCAAGGAATCTTTAGATCCCTCCCTCTATGCAGCTAGAGACAAACATTCCTCCTTTGGTGCAGTCCTTTTACTGAAATCTAAATATACTACAATGGTTGACATCTTTGTTCTGAACTTCAAATGGCTGGAAGGGTCCTTGAATCTTCTAACCTCCTCCTGTTCCTCAGACTGATCTTAGAAGGAATTCCCCAGTGTAAGGACCAGTCTCCATAGGAAGCCACACCATCAAGAGCCCCCGGGGAGGTAATCTGGGAGAACCTCACATGGTTCAAAACATGAGTTTCTTTGGCCTCACAGCAGGACCAGGATTCTGTGAAGCCACACTTTCTCTTAGGAGACAATGCCTCTCATTTTCAGAAAAGTCTCTCAACTTGACTTTTGTTTTGGACCAGAGGCCTCTTAGAGAACTGTGTCTGTCCATTATACTCTGTTAGGCTGTTTGTCGGACATTATAGGAAGAAATAAGGAATGCTCTCAAATATTTTCTGATGTATTATCAGAGAATATTCTGGGGACCCTGGGACTCCTCCCTCTACAGAACTGAGACCATCTGCCAACAACATAGAACTAATTATCCTTCTTCACTTAAAGAGAAGTACAGATTCATTGCAAATAAGAACAGTTTCTGAGTCCTGACATATCCTGAATTATGGCCGAGGTTTTTGAGGTACCATTCTTTTCAGGAGTAGTTCTTTAACAAGTCCCCTTGGTTGTCCTCACCTTGATTTCATGTAGGTTCAATCCTCTGAACCCTGAACAGCCAAGCTCACACAATTAGTTTGTATTATTTCACCATATATTTGATATTTCCTTAATACGGTAGACTTTTGGTACTCTTACCACAAAATGTCTTAGGTTGTTTACTATATAAATCAGTTTTTACCTATGCACATATCAAAATAAAATGTGTACCTTCACAGATTATAAATAGTATTTTTATTCATGAGAAATGTCTTTTTGTCCAAAATAGTTTATTAAAAATAATAACACACATTTTGAAAGAAGTCAATTATGATCCATACTCTCAAAATTATAGGTGTCAGAATTCAATAATTCTATTAGATTGAATAAATTTCAAGATAAAGCTTCCAATTATACAAGTAGAGTAAGAATAAAAATGTAAACCAATATGTTGCCATTGTTCAACTTGGTCCTTCATCACCTGTAAAATTGACTTCTATTAAAGTAGAAGTACTTAACCTTTACCCTCAGTACTTGTAGAACAATTTGATTCATGTGGTCATGACAATGGAGAATCATATTTGCCACTGTGGTTCAAGCTCTTTCTTCTTCAACTTAAAAGTCTTTTCTGCTCTTAACTGGCTATAAAATTCAAGACCTTCAATATCTGAATTGAAAGGCTGAATTCATATTGATATTTAACACATACTGAGACACTTCTCTTTTTCAATTTTTTATTCTTAAAAATTCGATATATTTACACTATGTATTTTTACCATAACCACCTATCACTATCTACTTTCGACTCTCTCTTGTTTCCCTACCCTACCTCCTTCTCAGCTTCATGTCCTTTTTATTTCTTCTTGTCAATAGCCCAGAGTTGTCTTATTTGTATCCATATGCAAGATATAATATTGTCTATCCACTGGGTCATGAGCAACTTACCAGAGGCCGTATTCCCAAAGGAGTGACTCTCCCACTCTCGGTAGTCAGCAACTGACAAGAGCTCCTCTTATAGGGATGGGCCTAATTGTGCCCACCCCAATCCAACTTAGAATTTTGTCCAGTTTGATCTTGTACAGATAAGTATATTTGCTTGAGTTGATGCAAGTCACAGCCAGGCCATGTCCAGAAGTCAATATTTCTCAGTTTTCTTTCCTATCTGCTGCTTTCACATTGAGATTCTTTTCTTTATTAAAAACATTTTATTTATTTACATTCCAGTTGTTGCCCCTTCCTGATACCCCCTCCAACAGTTCCTCATCCTATTCCTTCTCCCCCTTGCCTCTGAGAGGGTGCTCCCATCCCCCACCAGGCCTCTCCCTTCCCTGGGGCCTTAAGTCTCTCAAGGATTAAGTACATCTTCTCCCACTGAGGCCTGACCAGGCAGACCTTTGCTATATATGTGCCAGGGGCCTCCAACCCACCCTACTTGGAAGACTCTTAACTGACATTTTGTTATTCATTTTACCAAAGTGGCAAATAAGAGCAATCATTGAATAATGTTAAGATTCTCTGCTATGTTGGTGATCAGTAGTAGCTCTTGTTACAGATAGAGGCTAATCTGTTTGCCCCACTCATTATTCTGCAATATTAGTTTTTCAGCATGATGCCTACATAGAAGGTCTTTTCAATTGAATTAAAGACTTCCTGGGAAATAATATAGACCCTATTCTCTTGGAAAGTTCCTCCTCTGCTAACCATCCAGAGCATGAGCATGTTTGCCATTTACAAATGATCTGACATAGATAAATGGTACAAACAAGGTACCTAAATTTAAGAGATTGGCTCTAAATAAGATGACCACAGACAGTGTTGTTCACATCTGTAACACCAGGAAGAGAGAGAGTTCAAGTCAAGCCAAAGCTACACTGGGAGTTCAGTTCAGGCCTCCTCTATAATGCTACATTCATCTACATTTATACATCAAAGGGAAAAACAGTAAGCAAACAAAAATAACTAGACATAATAGGAAACAATATAGAAAGAGAGAAAACCCTCATGCTTATATATTATGTCTTAGCATATACTTATTTTAAAGAAGAGATGGCTTAGGCCAAGTTTTTCCAGCCTGTAATCTTTGGACACTTTTTGACTTCACATAAGTCTGTAATCCTGTCACAACTAAATGTAGTCTTTTTATCTTCATTATCACTCACAGTTGGATATGAGTTTAAGTTTATACCTTAAATCTCTAATCAAAAAGGAAGAAAATGAAGATTTCAAACACCTGAGGACCAGTTTTAATAACATGGTTATGTTCATTCAGAGCAACTTTGGTTATGTGGTGTGCAAACCTATCTCAAAAATAAACACACAAACTCAAAATATATATAATTACTTTAGTGATCTTATTGTTTTCATTGCATAGTCCATGAAGTTTATTAAGTATTATGAAACATTGGCAAGAATGAAAAGAACAGTTAATTAGGGGCATTAAGGTAAAATTTAGATTGAATGAAGTGAAAAATTACAGTTTTAGATTATCTTACATAATGGATGTGGTCCCAGCTCCTCAACTACCAGCTGTGTGAACTCTGCAAATTATCAATCACACTGAACTTCAGGTTCCACATCTATAAAATGGTTTTCATAATCCATGTCTCTTATGAATGCTGGGAGCCAAATAATGAATGAAAAACATGTGTCATCATTTGGTAACATAGTAAGTGTCATGTACTGGCTCTGCTTTCTTATGGTTGCAGATTCCAACCAATTTTTTTTTTCTCTTTTAGATCTTACAATGAGAAGATAGGGGGAGCGTCCTCAGACTGTCCTATTCTGAATCCTTTTTGGTGTGAAGATGAAAGACATGGGAGATTTTTCTGTTCCTTCTTATTAAAAGTACATGATTATATTAGTCCCTACTCCAGTTCCATGACTCATCTCTTGATAGAACAGTAGGCTCTCTCCCTCCCCCCACTCCTTCCTTCTCCTCCCCCACCCCGTGTGTGTGTGTGTGTGTGTGTGTGTGTGTGTGTGTGTGCTTGTGAATGCCTCTGTGTGGTGTATATGTGTGTGTGTGTGTATGTGTGTGTACCTGTGCTTGTGTATGCCTCTGTGTAGTGTGTGTATGTGTCTGTGCTTGTGTATGCCTCTATGTGGTGTGTGTATGTGCCTGTGCTTGTGTATACCTCTGTGGTATGTGTGCTTTTGTGTGTGTGTGTGTGAGTGTGCATTGCATTAATATAAGTATGTGTGAGTGTATATATATGCCTGTGCCTGCTTCTTGTAGGAAGATACTGAGTGGCTGCTTTATCTTTCTCTGTCTCTCTGTCTCTGTCTCTCTCTGTGTGGGGTGTGTGTCTGTGTATGTGTGTCTGTGTGTGTGTGTGTGTGTGTGTGTGTGTGTGTGTATGTGTGTGCATTGCATGAATCTAAGTATGTGTGGTGTATATATGCCTATGGCTGCTTCTCAGGAGGCACAGGAAGATACTGAGTGTCCTCTCTATCTCTGTCTGTCTGTCTCTGTCTCTGTCTCTCCTTCTCTCTGTCTCTGCCTCTGTCTGTTTCTCTGTCTCTGTCTCTCTGTCTCTCTGTCTCTCTGTCTCTCTGTCTCTCTGTCTCTGTCTCTGTCTCTCTCTCTCTCTCTCTCTCTCTCTCTCTCTCTCTGTGTGTGTGTGTGTGTGTGTGTGTGTGTGTGTGTGTGTGTGTGTGTTAGTCCTTTGAGGCCGAGTCCCCAACTGAACATGGAGCTAGGCTGACAACCTTATTAAACCTCAGCTGTCCTCCAGACTCCTCTTTGATCAATGCTAAGGTCAGAGGTGCACAAGCTCCAGCCAAACTCAGTTTTTCATGTGGCATGAATGGTTTGATCTCAGGTTCTCATGCCTGTCTAGCAAGCAATTTAACAACAAAGTTACCTCTCCAGTCACGGTCTCCTTTTCTATTTCAGAATAACTTCTCTTTGTGAAGCTTGTGCCTCCTTGAAACCCAGAAGGAGAAAGTGAAGAGGACATTTCCTAGCTACATATTTGTCAGTGGTATCATTAGAATCTGAACTCTGTCAGATCAGAGCTTTCTAGCTGGAAGTTCAACACAGGGTAACAAATGAGTGTCAGTTTAAACCACTGGCTCTCCTAATGTTCTCACTTCAGCTGCTGTGAGACACGACCTTAGAAAACCTTAGAATCAAGACTTTCACTACTCTGCTCACCTAGAGTGGGAACTGGTAGGCATTTCTGCCTGTCATTACCTCAAGTCCAAGATGGTAAAATTAGGGAGGATTCTGTATGGCCCTCACCAACATGAGATAAACACTCACATAACTTTTCTCTCAATCTAACCCCTGGAACAGCCTGGCAACCCTTCCTGACTTCATGTAAGACCTATGGCCTCATTCTAACAGTCTCCAATCTCAGATACTCCCTAGGGAGAAGTGAAATGTGTCTTGCTGTCCTCAACTACCCAAATACTCCCAAGGTGAATGCCAGCCAAAGAAATATGTGTGTAGGGAGTTATCAGGTTCCTGGTACAAGCTAGAAACCTAGCCTCTGCTAACCTGAGACAGAACACACTTCATTGTTCTAGGAGGCCTTGTGATGCCCGAGGAGGAAGCGAACATGATTCATTCACACCATGCCTCTCACCATTCTTCATTCTTTCTATATTCCTATATTGTTTCCTCATTTACACTTGGGATCATAATGATTCCTCTCTGTCTCTGTCTCTGTCTCTCTCTCAAGTTCGGACCATCCCTATCAATCCCAGGAGATCTCACTGCCTAGAATCACTTCACAAACTATTACAAACTACTACACAAAGGGGTAACTTCAACCTGTCAGTTTTCACGGCCTCCCAGAGATAGAGAGACGAGCCTTTGTAAGATGACCTTCCCTCTCTGTTTACCGTCGGGTCCAGAATATGGCTTTTCAAATGTTTCTGTTCTACTTGGACTTGCATGCTGTTAGTGGGGTTTATTAGCTTATTCCTAACAGCGCCCAGCAATCCTTTCTCACATGACATGAGAATGCTGCTCCTGGGGCCATGATATCTCTCATAACATTAAAGAATGTGTTAAACATCTTTGTACAAACTAAAAATTCTGTGTGGGAGTTTCTTTTCGAGTGGACATCTTTGTAACATACCTCATGTTTGGAGCTGTTGGTCTTCCCAACCCTCCCATGTGTTCTCATATTCCAGGCATTTTGTTTTAAATTTTATTAGTAGTTTTTGTTATTTTACAATTGCTTGGATGTACAACATATATTTTTGTCCCTCCTCACCCTATTCCCTTTTCCTCCTGCTCCTATCCATCCCCCACTATTCTGCCTTATAACTTTGATTTCGTTTAATGTCCCATGGTTTCAACAGTGCTTGCTGTGTAAAGGTTATGGACTTAAGAAGTAACCACCAGAGCTCAGTGAACTCACTGGGTACATAACAGGAGTCCCTCTCTCTGTCTCGGTCTCTCTTTCCTTCTTCTACTCCTTCTTCTTATTCTTCTTCCCTCCTGGGGTTTATCAGTTACCAACAGATCAGCAATATATAATAGGGCCCCATGAGTCCCTTCTCCTCCATTATTGGCAGTTAGTAAGACCTGACTTTTGTGGACCAAGTGACTGCATGCGCAGGTCTTGGGTTTATGATATCTGTTTCCTATTTAGAAGATGTTACTTTGTAGCCCCCTTTATCCTCCATCTTTTCCTTTTTATTTATTTTTTTATTTGTTTGACACTCTTCTGAAATGTTTCCTGAGCCCTAAGAAGTGGTGTGAATGCCTTTCTAGGGCTGATTCCTTAACCTGAACTTTTACTCTTATTATATTGTGCAGCCACTAGTCTTCACAATTATCTGTGTTCACTACAATGAAAGCTTTCCCTGTTTGACACAGGGGGAGGCCTTTGTCTGTGGATACAACTATAGATATTTGGAGGTTAGTTTGATGTTCTGTCAGTTTGGTTCATCACACAGTCTTTATTTTGACTCTGTCTCTGGGACTAAATACATCTTAAAACCCTGCCAAACAGAGTAATTTCACCTCTGAAAACATTTATAAAACTGGGTCTCTGTCCTAAGTTCGGCGTGAGATGGAAAGAAACTGTAATCCAGGAGAGTGACTTCAGGATACTTAAAGAAACAACCAACAAAACGAGCTCCACCCCAAGATGATTGGTCAATTTTATTGGCAGAATTAGATTCGTAGGTCACTTCTGCAATGATGCTTTTTTCAGCATCAAAGCAGAAGTCTATGGTGAGTTTTATCTTTTCAGTATTGTTGAGTGAAGCAAGGTTTCACGTTATTTCAACAATTGCTCTAGGATAAAGCTACCTCCATTCTAACCTATCAGTAGAAGTTATCACAAATTTAAAAATTTATATAATAGCAGTATAGTCTTTCCCTGTTGAGACTCTTCTTCTTTCCAGTACAGATTCTAATCTAACATTTTAAGTAAAAGTTCTTTCTCTATAAGAGTTGAGATTCCTGTTGCAGTTCTGAAGGTAAAGATGAAGCAAATGCCATAGTGTATCCTCAGTTCAGTGAGTAGAGCAGTATGGGATCTAGAGCACAATTGTTTTCTCATTTCTGTTACTTCCTAGCCCCATGAACTTGGGCAAATTAAGATATTCTGTAAACCTCAGCTCTCTAAGCCATTTAGATGTTACTTTGATAGTGTCTTTTGAGTAGTACTGAAAAGATATGTGTTGAATGCACAGCCCCGATGGTTGCACTATTCTCCTATCTAGTTATCTGATAGTGTCACTTATAAATGTGAGATTTTTGCAGTGATTCATTACCACGAGTCCACCTGAAATTATTTTACTCAATTTCATTCTATGAGATGCCACAAAATGTGTGAAATTCTAGGAAATGAACAAAAACCCCAGGCAAAATATCCTATCGTAAAGCTCCTCAGTAACAACAGGCAACCACCACATTACTCTATACTTCTAGAGAAAGTAGAAAAGAAATTCCTCTGATCTACAATGAGAGCTTCTCCTGCCATCTAGCACCATGAAGAAAAGGCATGTATCTTTTCATTAATCATCTCCTGAGAGAAGATGGATAATTTATGTTTGTTTAAAGCATGGGCCATTAAGGAGATCAGGAGATTGGAGCAATGGCTAAGATTTTAAGAGTTCTTGTTCTTAAAGATGATTCTGTTTCCAGTATCCGTACCATGTCTCACAAACAACTGTAACTGCAGTTCAGGGTATCTTATGCTGTCTGCTGACCTCTGAGGGAAATCCATGTTCATGGCACACAGACATACATACAAGCAAAATACTTATACACAAAAAATAAAAATAAACGAATCTAAAAGGAGAGAAACCTGACTCACTGGTAATTCCTCATGTATTCTTTTATACAGAGTATGAGGACATGGAGTACAGCAAAACAAGAACTGAGAACTTAACACTACATATCCAGCTTCCTTTCCCTCATCTTCTGAGTAGTTTCTTAACCTAATTGCATATTATCTAATTCTATACCACAAAGTTTGATTACAATGTTCCAGTTTACATTTTAAATTGATCCAAACTTTGGATCACTCAACTTTATAACAGAGCAACAAGGACATGCTCTGTAGTTTCCATTGTATCTTTTGACATCAAGAAAACAGTATGATTTAAAAGTACTCAAATTTATCAAAAACTTATTCTAGTATGAAAAAAGAAAGATGAATGGAACTTTTCAATAAACTAGTGGAGGCTTCTATCTCACTATTGAGGAGGAAGGCTGGCCTTTTTCTTAGAATGTCTCTTGCTTCCAGGCTTGGCTGTTGCTTCAGCTTCTTTTTTTTTCTTTTCTTTTTTTCCATCAAAGTTTCATCATAATGAGATGAGCTGATACTAGATCTATTTTCATTGATCCTGGTCAAAGTGCCCTTCATCTTCTTGTTGGCATCAGCATGGGTTTCTGGATCCTGTAGGAACAAATAACATGGAAGATTACTGCTGAGAACCTGACAGTATTTTAGGTACCTTTCCTATGCTAGATTTTAGGTGATGAGCTTCCTCAGATCCCCCAAGATGAGGTATGGGACCCTATCACAGAATCCTAGCATATTAAGAAAGTTCCAGACCTTTAGCTCTGGGGCACAGTAATCATTTAATTAGATCATACCCATGCCCTGGAGAGGGATCTGAATGTTCCCTGTGAGAAATCCCAGCTCACAGTTTCCACTTCTAGCATCCTGGAAATCTAGCTTTCTGATCAAGATAGAAGACTGACCATTAGGCTAGACTTCTTTCAACTCAAGGTCAAGTGATAAGAAGCTTTTTTAAAGATTTCAGGGAATTGCTCCTTGAAACATTTATTGATAATTTTCAGCATTCCTTCCGTTCCCAAGGGCTGCTTGATTTTGTACTTGGAGACCATGTGATCTATCAGCATTCATTTCTTCTTCATTATAAGACAAGTATGCAGGCTGCCAATGCATCAGAGCCCCAGAGGACTACTCATCTCTCTTCCTTTGTCCTTTGGCACTGCTACCTGACCTGTATTAGTCAGGGTCTCTAGAGTAACAGAACTCATAGAGTAAATCATCTCTCTCCATGTGTATATGTATGTGTGTGTGAATACACACACACACACACACACACACACACACATAAACATATATATGAATGAATGAAGGAGGTTAATTGGAATGACTTACAAGCTGCAGTCCAGCTAATAAAGAAATAGCTGGCTGTGAACCCCAAATCCAGGAATCTAGTAGTTGCTTAGTCCACAAAGAAGTAGACTGTAATGCCAGTGAAGGAATGGATGTGTCAGTAAGGTAATAGCAAGCAGGTCAAGAGCAAAAGCTTTCTTTTTCTATGTTCTTATACAGACTTGAGTGGAAAGGCTGGCCCAGAATAAAGGTGTGTCTTTCTACCTCAAGATTCATATCAAAATTGTTTGTCTTTTTGCCTCAAAGGTCATGAAGAGAAGTAGATTTATCCACTTCAAACCAAGCAAAAATAACCTCTCATAAATGTATCCTCTATTTCTGATTGTGGTTCATTCTAGTTGTAGTCAAGTTAACAACCACGAATTAAAAAAACAAAAACAAAAAACAATACTCCTCAAACTATTCAACAAAATAGAAACAGAAGATACTCTACCCAATTAGTTCTATGAAGCCACAATTACTCTTATACCTAAACCACACAAAGACCTAACAAAGAAAGAAAACTTCAGACCAATTTCCCTTATGAATATCGATGCAAAAATACTCAATAAAATTCTTGCAAACTGATTCCAAGGACACCTCAAAATGATCATCCATTATGATCAAGTAAGCTTCATCCTAGGGATGCAGGGTTGGTTCAATATATGGAAATCCATCAAAGTAATTCACTACATAAACCCATCGAAGTAATTCACTACATAAACAAACTCAAAGAAAACACTCATATGATCATCTCATTAGATACTAAGAAAGCATTTGACAAAAATCTAACATCCCTTCATGATAAAAGTCTTGGAAAGATCAAGAATTCAAGGCCCATACTTAAACATACTAAAAGCAATATACAGCAAACCAGTAGCCAACATCAAACTAAATGGAGAAAAACTTGAATCAATCCCACTAAAATCGGGGACTGGAAAAGACTGCCCACTCTCTCCCTACCTATTCAATATTGTACTTGAAATCCTAGCCAGAGCAATTAGACAACAAAAGGAGATCAAAGGAATACAAATTGGAAAGGAAGAAGTCAAATTATCACTATTTGCAGATGATATGATAGTATACTTAAGTAACCCCAAAAATTCCACCAGAGTGCTCCTAAGCCTGATAAACAACTTCAGCAAAGTAGCTGGATATAAAATTAACTCAAGCAAATCAGTGGCCTTACTCTACACAAAGGATAAACAGACTGAGAAAGAAATTAGGGAAACAACACCCTTCACAATAGTTACAAATAATATAAAATACCTTGGTGTGACTCTAACTAAGCAAGTAAAAGATCTGTTGGACAAGAACTTCAAGTCTCTGAAGAAGGAAATTGAAGAAGATCTCAGAAGATGGAAAGATCTCCCATACTTATGAATTGGCAAGATTAATATAGTAAAAATGGCCATCTTGCTGAAAACAATCTACAGATTCAATGCAATCTCCACCAAAATTTCAACTCAATTCTTCACAGACTTAGAAAGAGCAATTTGCAAATTCATCTGGAATAACAAAAAACCCAGGATAGCCAAAACTATTCTCAATAATAAAGGAACCTCTGGTAGAGTCACTATCCCAGACCTTAGGCTGTACTACAGAGCAATTGTAATAAAAACTGCATGGTATTGATACAGTGACAGGAAGATAGATCAATGGAATAGAATTGGAGACCCAGAAATGAACCCACACACCTATGGTCACTTGGTCTTTGACAAAGAAGCTAAAACCATCCAGTGGAAAAGGAAAGCATTTTCAACAAATAGTGCTGGCTCAACTCGTGGTTAGCATGTAGAAGAATGCAAATAAATCCATTCCTATCTCCTTGTACAAAGGTTAAGTCCAAGTGGATCAAGGACCTCAATGTAAAACCAGATACACTGAAACTAATAGGAAAGAAAGTGGGGAAGAGCCTCGAGCACATGGGCACAGGGGGTATTTTCCTGAACAGATCACCAATATCTTATACTCTAAGATCAAGAATTGACAAATGGGACCTCATAAAATTACAAAGCTTCTGTAAGGCAAAAGACACTGTCAATAGGACAAAACGGCAACCAACAAATTGGGAAAAGATCTTTACCAATCCTATATCTGATAGAGGGCTAATATCCAATATATATACGAAGAATTCAAGAAATTAGACTCCAGAGAACCCAATAACCCTATTAAAAATTGGGGTACAGAGCTAAACAAAGAATTCTCAACTGGCAAATACCGAATGGCTGAGAAGCACCGAAAGAAATGTTCAACATCCTTAGTCATCATTTAAATGCAAATCAAAACAACCCTGAGATTCCACCTCACACCAGTCAGAATGGCTAAGATCAAAAACTCAGGTGACAGCAGATGCTGGAGAGGATGTAGAGAAAAATGAACACTCCTTCAATGTTGGTGAGATTGCAAGCTGGTACAACCACTCTGGAAATCAGTTTGGTGGTTCCTCAGGAAATTGGACATAGTTCTACCAGAGGACCCAGGTATACTACTCCTGAGCATATACCCAGAAGATACTTCAACATGTAATAAAGACACATGCTCCACTATGTTCATAGCAGCCTTATTTATAATAGCCATAAACTGGAAACAACCCAGATGTCCCTCAACAGAGGAATGGATACAGAAAATGTGGTACATTTACACAATGGAGTACTACTCAGCTTTTAAAAACAATGAATTTATGAAATTCTTAGGGAAATGGATGAATCTGGAGAATATCATCCTGAGTGAGGTAACCCAATCACAGAAGGACACACATGGTGTGCATTCTCTGATAAGTGGATATTAGCCCAGAAGATCAGAATACCCAAAGTACAATCCACAATCCACAAGAAACTCAAGAAGAAGGAAGACCAAAGTGTGGATACTTCATTCCTTCTTAAAAGGGGCCAGGGCCAGGGTCAGGGCGGAAGTGTGAGAGGTTGGGTTCGTAAGCAGGGAGAGGAGGGAGGGAACAGGGAATTTTTTTGTGTGTTTTTATTTTATTTTTTAAATTTTTTTTGGAGGGGAAACTGGGAAAGGAGATACCATATGACATGTAAATAAATATCTAATAAAAAATAAATAAAAAACAACCACGAATACATATCACAAGATAGTTTGTATGTTTTACGTTTGCCAGCAGGGATAGTAGATACCACACCCTGAGCCTGCAGAAATGCTTAGGCCATTATCTCCTGAAGCAGCTTGAGCATCATTAAGATCCTTGATCAACTCTTAGAATTGGAAAACTTTCCCATGAGCACAGGCCTTACTCTTTTTCCTTCTTGGAATCATGGTTTTGATCAGCAACCATAAGCAGTTGTTTAGATAGCAGATAAAGTGATGCCATTACCTGAATATGAAAAAGAATACATTATAACTACTTTCTGTAGGTTGCAAATACCTTAGCTTTCATCAATACTTCTCTTTACCTTTCCCAGATTTTTGTGGCTATTGTCCTTTGGGTTGTCCTCGACTCTGTTACCTTCCTGTGGAATTCATTCCCCTAACTCAGCTGCCCTGTTTGTTCCTCATTGGGAAAGGATGTGCCTGGTCCTGCTGTCACTTAATGTACCAGGGCAAGTTGGTACCCAGAGGGTCCTCCCCCTTCTCAGAGCAGAAGGTGAGGGGTTTAGGGGGGGAATATATGACAGGGAGACTGGGAAGATCGGGGGACTGCAATCAAAATGGAAAATGAATTTATGAATGCATGCATGCATGCATGAATGAATGAATGAATGAATAAATAAATAAATAAATGTGAAAAAAGAAATTGCTCTGTTCCTGATATTGGTGAGGTTCAGTACTTCCTCTCCTTTCATGTATTAGAACTGTTAAGTTCTTTTCAGATCTACTATTGTTACTCAGCATGGTATTTCAAAAATTCTTTGGAAATTGGAGGAAGTGAGTTATAGGGATGATCAGCTCATTGCCCTAACTGGGAGCAAAATGTGCTGAGAATTCTGTGTAAAGTCTTTTCTGTTTTGTGGTCTTTAGTGTCTATAATCCTCTTTCATGTTCCTTATCTAGGTTCCCTGCAAGTATTATTCCCTCCATGCCAGTGGGGGCCACACCTTTAGACTATATATTTCTTTCTCTGGATTGAAATAAAAAGGTAACACTAACTGGTTGTAGCTTTTATAATTTCTGTCATCTAGTGCTCTCCAAGTTTCTCCCCACCTCCTAACCCATTTGGATCCACTTCCTTTCTTTCTCATCAGAAAAGGACATGCTTCTAAGATAACAGCAAAATATAACAAAATAAAATATGATAACATAAAATAAAAACTGTCAAATCAAATTTGGACAAGGCAAACGAACAGAAGGAAAAGATTCCCAAGAGAAGGCATGAGAATCAGAGACCCACTCATTTGCACACTCAGCAGTCCCATAAGAATGTTAGATTGAATACAATATATAACCAAACGAACTGGTGCAGAATCATTTATCTTAGGTCAAGTAAATTAGGCATATCAAGTCTCTTGGCAGGTCACATGCCAAATGTGTAGTCGGACAACCATCTCATCATTGATAGACAAAAGTTTGTCTTTTTAATTCTGTTATGCTTCTCCATGTTCTGTACAATCAGATACAATTCTAAAACTGAGGTTCCCATCTCATCCCAGAAATGTGCAGAGCTACAATGCAGCTCACACTTTCAGGACAAGCCTCCTGACCCATGAAGCAAGTGCAGCTTCTGTGGTTATTCCAGGGGTGTGAACTTTTTGGTACACATTCAGGGTCCTTACCTTGACCACAGACTCTTTCAGAACTTACAGGCAGCTAGTTGCCAGGCAGGGTGTCGGTGTCACATCTGCTTCTTTTCTCATTGAACTATTCCAGGTATAATTTTCTGTAGTGCACATTAGGGTAGGGATAGTTGGGGCTACTGTGAGCCCACAGCTGCAGATACCATTTTTAAAAGGTCCATTTCAATGATTCCCTGGGCTAGTTTAAGTCCAAATGCAGGTAATCATAAAATAATTGATCCCTTCTAGAGCCTGGGAGTTTAGCTATTCCCTCCCACTCATACTATAACCATAGAGTAGAAAATTACTAACAGTTATGTTTGACTAATGTCCAACAGACATGACAAGGTCATGTGTCTAATAATCTTTAAAGGAAATAGTCTGTGAAATGTAGAGATAGTTTTAATTGAGAAAAATAGAAATGAAAGCATTAGAGAGAAAGATAAGGGTAAATCTTCCTGAACACTCACCCAATGAGGAAAAGTGAGGAAGAGACATGCATCTGGGCAAACAATCTGTCCTCTGTGCTCCACCAGGAATCTGCCATTCTAGGGTGTTGCACTGTGAGGGTTTGAATGCGAATGGCCCCACAGGCTCATATATTTGTCAGCTTAGTCCCCTGCTGATGAACTCTTTAAGGGGGGTTAGGAGATATGGCCTTATTGGAGAAGGTGTGTCTCTGGAGATGTGGTTTTGACTCTGCCTTTGCTGTCTGTTTGTCTGTCTCTGTTTTTCTGTCTCTGTGTCCCTGCCTGTCTCTCTCTGCCTCTTTCTGCCCCCTCCTCCCTCTCTCTGTCTGCTGCCTGTGAACACTGCTCCAGTGGACCTGCTTGTCTGCTTTTTTCTGTGATGCTAATGAACTCCCTCTATGAAACTCTAAGCAATCCCACAATAAAATGCTTTCTTTTATAAGAATTGCCTTGGTTATAGTGTCTCTTCACAATAGAACAGGAACTAAGACACTTTCCCTTTCAAGGCCATATCATAGTTTCACTTTTGCTATTCCTGAGTCTCCAGTGCTCTAATTATAAAGTAAAGGTCCATGTTTCTCACACAGTGCAATCAGAATTCTAGCAAACAGTACTATGAATCTTTCCCCAAAATCCTCATTCAAGATTCCTCCTCTAAGTAACTATCCAATGTGAGGACCCTACCTCTGCTGTACTTAGGTCAGCTCCTGCAGAAAAATGATATTAATAGATACAAAACAGGATGCATAACAAGATTATGGATTGGCAGCATTATATGCATGATAAATAGGTTTGCATAATGTCATGCATATGGGGTGAGTGTATATTTTCATTATTTATTAATGGATGATTGCAATTTTTTTGTTTGTTTTTCAAGACAGGGTTTCTTTGTGTAGACCTGGCTGTCCTGGAACTCACTTTGTAGACCAGGCTGACCTCGAACTCAGAAATCTGCCTGCCTATGCCTCCCAAGTGCTAGGATTAAAGGTGTGTGCCACCACTGCCCAGCCTACAATTTTCATCATATCATAAATAATTAAAATAAGCATTGCTTCACTGAAGCTATAACCAGATTCTTTTCTGCTCAAGTTCCAGAGAAGAGGGCTGTCACTGAGAAGAAGTTTAAAGTGGAAATGGACACTACAAAACAATGGCTTGAAATTAAAGGATGGACTACAAAACATCATATGCACAAAATTAAACAAAAACAAAACATTATGTGCAGGGTAGCCACTGTCTGTAAGACTAGTCCAATGGAGCTTATTCTACAAAATAACTTCAAATCCTGTTTTATCTATGAATTCATACCATGTCTAGACCTGAACATAAAAGATGAACAAGAGGATAAGAAAAGGGGGATAGGGAAGGAGTTCAGAAAAAAATTATAGAAATGAATAGAAAGAAAATAAATCTCATGATTATGTCTTCTATCTTTTTCTGGCCTGACTTACCATGTTTCTTTAGGGGTATTTATGTTCTCAAAAAATGGCTTAATCCAAACATATTTTGATCCTCTCATCTTTTAAGTGTATATATCATAGGCATATTCCTATTATAACTAAGTGTATTATTTTTATCTTTCTGTGTACCTTAGTTGTCCAGGAAGTTTGGATCATACCTGTAATCCCTGTAGTCAGGAATGAGAACTGGCAATCTGTGAGGATAGCCTTGGCTACATCAAAGTTCCAGGGCAACCTGGGTTACAGTTTCAATGACAAGGAAATATAAAAACTTCGCATTGATTTTGCTGATCTTGTTGTTCTTGCTCAAATTACATGCAGGAGTTTGAGTAAAGAGGTTTTATTGATTATGATAGATTCACAATGAGAAAAAAAGTGACTTAAGAGACATAAGCTTCAGGCTAGATAAAAGAATATTATGGCTTTAGATTATCCCCGACACAGGTTAAAAGACAAACCCAGCTTGTCTGAACTGTGTGAGTTCAGAGAGTCCTTGGACTTCAGATCCCAACTCTGTGAAATGGTTTTGGTAAGTCTTGCTCTCCACAACTGGTAGAAAATAAGTAATGAAATAAAGTACTTGGTACAATGACTAGCATATTTCAGATTCTTCTCTTCAACTGTCTGATGACTTCAATTTTTAATCAGTGAGTCCCCATCACTTTAGACTGGATATAAAGAAAATGGGGGCGTCTCATCTGACAGGCCTGATCTAAAACCTTTCAGTGTAATACTACAAGGCAGAGCATGACACTTTTATGTCTCTTCTACTCAAAGGTATAATCTCAGTTTGGTCCTTACCCAGGTAATCTGATTTATCCCATTATAAAAATGAGATAACCCTTTAAAAAAAACTTTGTATTACAATCTCTATCTGAGGCTTGTATTTTCTTTAGTCTCAGAAGGAAGAAGTGAGGAATACATTCTCTAGTGCCCTATTTTGCTTTGTATTACTGTCTGACGTTTCTATCACTGTGAGGAGAAGTAATTCCCAAGGCAACTGTAAAAGAAAACATTTAATCATGGGCTTGCTTATGGTTTCAGAGGTTGAGTCCATGACTAACATGGTGGAGAACAAGGCAGCAAGCAGGCAGGCATAGTGCTGGAGTAGTAGCTGAAAGCTTACACCTTATCTAGAAGTTGGAGGCTGAGGGAATGAGCCTGTGTGACACACATCCCCCAATAAAGCCACACCTAATCTTTTCCAAAACAGTCTCACCAACTATTGACCAAATATTCAAATATATAAACTTATGGGGACTACTCTTATTTAAACCTCCATATTCTACTCCTTGGCCCCCATAGGCATGTAGCCATGCCAAAATGCAAAAATCATTTAATACAACTTCAAGAGTCCCCATAGTCTTTCACAGTCTCAACACTGTTTCAAATTTTAAAGTCTTTTCTGAGATGCAAGACAATCTCTTAATTGTAACCACTTGTTAAAAGAGCTTATAAGTCAAGTATTTTTTAAAAATTTAGTTTTTACTTATTCACTTTGCATATCACTCATTGCCCCCCTCTAGGCTACCCCCTCCCACAATCCTTCCCCCATCCCTTTCTCCTCTGAGTGTATAGGGGCTCCTGTGAGTATTCCTCCACCCGACACTTCAGGTCTAGTTATGTTTGAGACTCTTTCAGAAATAATGTGTGGATCTCTCTGTGACACTTCTTATATTCTGATATTTTGATACTCATAATTCTTATAAAAATGTTTGTATTTCAGACCTTCTTTTGACTTTGTCTCTGAGATTAAATAATTCTAGTAAATGTCCAACACTTGTAAGTCTAAAGTAATCTCACCCTAGTATACTTTAAGAATGACTTCCTGTGCCCAGAGTGATGTGGAACAGAGAGCAGATCCAGGATGCTAAAGAAAAAAAAATATGTTCGAATGATCATGCTCTTTTCTGGTAGAACTACAGTAGCATCTGCCAGGAGACACTTACCTTCCAGAGTAAATGCTATATGTCAGCTAGGCAACTGTTCTACAATAATGTATTCCCCCTTCCTGACCTAAAGTACCTAATCACTTGAAGTTATATAACATTGCAAATCTAAATATGCACAATGCCATTAAATATTCCTTTTTTCATGAATTTTGATTTCATTATTAAAACACTTTCATTACAATTATTTGGGAAATCAGAAGGCATGCAATGGCATGCTTATGGAGGTCAGACAACAAGGGGTGGAAGTCTGTCCTGCTTCTACCATGTGATCCTAGAGAGAAAACCTAGGTTTTCAGGTATAGTAGCAGGTGCTGAGCTACCTTGTAGGCCCTCCGTTCTATTTTGTAACTCTCTCTTTTGCTTCTAACTCCATAATGTGGACACAAGTACCTTTTTTATGTTACCAAGATGTGCGTTAGAATATCAAAATAACAGCATCACTTTTGGTTTTCAGCTTAAGAGTGAAATACTGTGGGCTCTAACTCAAGGGTCCAGTATGAACCCTGTTACTTAGTATCCCTGTGAACTCAGGAATATTTGGAGATTCTGTAACTCTCGAACTTTCCACTAAGAAGAAATTAATTTAGTAGTTCTTTTTGTAAGGACCAAAAAGATTCATGTGGAATGCATGGCTTTGGTATGTGACTCATCCTGTATTGACTTATCAAAGACTGGTGTTCACTAATGTGAGCATTTTTTTTTTTTTTAGTATCACATGTGCCTTATTTTTTTATTGAAATATGTATAT
>JADRCD010122387.1:0-12158 GCA_019843815.1 Montemys delectorum
TCCTGAATCCAACAAAATTCTGGGTCCTATTTACATAGCCAGTCTTTTATTCTATGTCTTTTTATTGGAAAATTGAGTTCTTTGATGTTAAGAGTCATTAATTAAAAGTGATTGTTGTTTCCTGCTATTTTTATGTTTGTGTGACTATCTTCTTTTGAGTTTGTTGGAAGAAGATTACATTCTTGCTTCTTCTAGGATGTAGTTTCCCTCCTTGTGTTAGTTAAACTTTTTCATCTATATCCTTTGTAGGTCTGGATTTGTAGAAATATATTGTATAAATTTGTTTTTGTCATGGAATATCTTGGTTGTTCTATCTAAGATAATTGAGAGTTTTGCTGGATATAGTAGCCTGGGCTGGGATTTTTCTTCTTTTAGGGTCTGTATGGCATCCACCCAGTGTCTTCTGACTTTTAGAGTCTCTGTTGAGCAGTCTGGTGCAATGCAGATAGGTCTGCATTTATATGTTACTTGACCTTTTCCCCTTTCTGCTTTTAATATTCTGTCTTTGTGCATTTGGTGTTGGGATTATTATGTTATGGGAAAAATTTGATTTCTACTCCAGTCTCTTTGGAGTTCTGCAGGCCTCTTGTATGTTCATGGGCATCTCTTCCTTTATGTTAGGGAAGGTTTCATCTGTAATTTTTTTCAAGATATTTATTGTCCCTTTAAAGTAGGAATCTTTGCTCTCTTCTATATCCATTATCATTAGGTGGGACAGTCCCTAGATGGCCTTTCCTTTGGTCTCTGCTCTACACTTTGTCCTCATATTTCCTTTAGACAGGAGCCATTCTGGGTAAAAAAATTTTCTCATCATAATGCAATAAAAATTAAATCAATTTAGAAAGAAGAAGAAAAGAAATGTAACTAAAAAATGAGTTGTAAGAAAAAATAAAGAGAAAACAAATGCTAAAAAAAAAAAAAAAGAAATTGGAGATGAGTTGATGGCTCCATCCCCCAACAGGGGGCCTTGTCTAACCTCTGGATGTGATCTATACAGATATTTCCTCAACTTCTTGGGGTATTTCATCTAATCTCATCCCTATTGGGTGCTGGAAGCCTCTTGCTTTTCTGGCATCTGGGATTAGCTGGTGGCTACTCCATCCCCCATTGCTACACACCTCTATTCAAATTCCTGACTGTCTGTATATCATCTCAGTCTCCTCCTATACCTGATCCTTCCATCCTTCACCCTTTCCCCTCTTCCTCTCCTTCCAAGTCCCTCATACCGTCTACCTTCTGTGAGTATTTTATTCCCGCTTCTAAGAAGTACTGAAGCATCCTTACTTTGGTCTTCCTTCTTGAGCTTCATGTGGTCTATGAATTGTATCTTTGCTATTCTGAGCTTTTGGGCTAATATTCACCTATCAGTGAGTACATACCATGTGTGTCCTTTTGTGACTGGGTTACCTCACTCAGGATGATAGTTTCTAGTTCCATTCATTTGCCTAAGAATATCAGGAATTCATTGTTCGTTTGTTTGCTTGTTTGTTTTTCACAGACAGGGTTTCTCTGTGTAGACTTGGCTGTCCTGGAACTCACTCTGTAGACCAGGATGGCCTCGAATTCAGAAATCTGCCTGCCTCTGCCTCCCAACTGCTGGGATTAAAGGCGTGGGCCACCACCACCTGGCAGGAATTCATTGTTTTTTTGTTTTGTTTTGTTTTGTTTTGTTTTGTTTTTGTTGTTGGTGGTGGTGGTGGTGGTAGTGGTGTTTTGGACCTCAGCCTTGTGAATTCATTGTTTTTAATAGCTGAGTAGTACACCATTGTGTAAGTCTACTACATTTTCTGCATCCATTCCTCTGTTGAAGGACCTCTGGGTTCTTTTGAGTTACTGGTTATTATAAATAAGGCTATGAACATAATGGAGCATTTGTCCTTGCTATATATTGGAGCATCTTTTATGTTTATGCCCAGGTATGGGTAGATCCTTGGGTAGAATAATTTCCAGTTTTCTGAGGAACTGACAGACTGAATTCCAGAGTGGTTGTATCAGCTTGCAATCCCACCAGCAATGGAGGAGTGTTCCTCTTTCTCCACATCCTTGCCAGAATCTGTTGTCACCTTAGTTTTTGATCTTAGCCATCCTGACTGGTGTGAGGTGGAATTTCAGGGTTGTTTTGATTTGCATTTCCCTGATGACTAAGAATGTACTTTATTTTTTATATGAAAATATTCCCAGAGTCTAAGAAGGGTTGACTTATAACTTTGTTAATCTCCACCTCTAGATCTGTTGCCCTCTTGTGGCATCTCTGAGGAATCTTCACTCACATGGGCATTTCCTCTTCATAGACAAATATCAGGCAGGCAAATTTGAATGATTTAATGCCATCTTAGTCTACATACTGTGCTCAAGTCCAGAGAGCTTTACAAAATGATACCCTGTCCAAGAATTAAGAAAAATAGTGGACTAAATTCTATGGCAAAAATAATTTCAAGGCAGCATAATATTTAATCTGTGGTATAGCTATAATTGATGAGTCCTATTTCTACAATGAAAAAGATCAAGTAGTTAAGAAATAAATGGAAAACTTTTAATTTAAAGAGAACAAGAGCACTTCTGTACTTCATGTTGTGGCTAAGATTGTTGGAGAAGAATATAAGATTGAGGAGTGTGATCCTAAGAAGTCACTTCAGGAGACTATAGATATGAAGCATGTTGGAAAGACCAAAATGTTGGAAATGCAAGAGTCATAAGTTTTCTGCCAGGGAGAGATACACACAGGCTATAGAATCAGCCAAGAGAGAGATGTATGTTACAGACAAAAAAGCTCCAGGTACAGAGCCATTTAATCCTTTGAGACTGAAAATGAAGCTCAAGATTTGGTGCTTTCCCAGCTGAGATACTGTCTTGTTTTCATCCAATGTTTCATTACTAGGCCACCACATGTACTTTTTTGAATGGTAAAGAGCCTTGCATTCTTTGCATTATATATTGGAAGTATGTGATTTACTTTTGTGTTTTACAGAGGGTTAAAATTAAGAGATTCCCTTGAGTCTAAGGAGGGACTTTGGACTTTTTTTTAATAGATATTTTCTTTGTTTGCATTTTAAATTATATCTCCTTTCTCCGGTTTCCCCTCTTGAAAAAAAAAATCAAAAACAAAAAACAACAACAAAAAAACCCAAACCAAACCAAACTAAACCAAACCAAAACAAAACAAAACAAAAAAAACCCTGTTTCCTCTCTTCTCCCCCTGCTCTGCTCCCTCTGCTCACCAACCCACCCTTTCCTATTTCCTGGCCCTGGCATTCCCGTACACTGGGGCATAGAACCTTCACAGGGCCAAGGGCCTCTCCTCCCATTGATGACTGACTCGACCATCCTCTGCTATACATATGCTGCTGGAGCCATGAGTCCCACAATGGGTACTCTTTGGTTGGTGGTTTAGTCCCTGGGAGCTCTGATGGTACTAGTTAGTTCATATTGTTGTTCATTCTAAGGGGCTACAAACCCTTTATCTCCTTGAGTCCTTTCTCTAGCTCCTTTTTTGGGGACCCTGTGCTTAGTCCAATGAATGGCTGTAAGCCTCTACTTCTATTAGTCGGGCACTGGCAGAGCCTCTCAGGAGACAGCTATATCAGGCTCCTATCAGCCAGCACTTGCTGGCATCCATGATAGTGTCTGGGTTGGATGACTGAATATGGGAAGGATTCCCAGGTGGAGCCGTCTCTGGATTGTCCTTCTTTCAGACTCTGCTCCATAGTTTGTCTCTGCAATTCCTTCTATGGTTATTTTATTCCCCCTTAGAAGAAGGAACGAAGTATCCACACTTTGGTTTTGGACTTTTAAAGTGTTAGGTTTGTAAAAACAAACAAACAAAAATACCTATAAGGAATTTAGAAGTTAAATACATTTTGCATTATGACATGTCCACAGTGGTATAGGGGACAAGAAGTAGAATACAGTCTTTTGATAAGAATGCCTCTATCATTCTCATGCATTTGAGTTCTTTGTCCCCAGTTAGTGGGTGGTGTATGGGAAGTTTTAAATGGTACGGCCTTGCTGTGGAAGTATGTGACTGGGAATCAACTTTGAGAGTAAAGAGCCTTGAATGTTCCAGTTTGCTCTCTCTGCTTAATGTTTGCAATTCAAATGTGAGCTTTCAGATTAATGTTCCTGCTGCCAAGACTGTCCTACCATGATGAATTCTTATATCCCTGGGATCATAAAGCAAACTAAAATCTTCTATAAGTATCCTTGGTCATGGTGTTTTATCACAGCAGCAGAAAAGTAACTTATTATATATAATCTCTGGGAATGTTTTTCTTTTTCTTTTTTTTTTTTTTAATTAGGTATTTTCTTTATTTACATGTACATTTTCCCTTTCCCATTTTCCCCTCCAAAACAAACAAACAAACAATCAAAAGCAAGAACAAACCCCTTTTGCCTCCCCCTTCCCCATGCCTGGGGAATGTTTTTCATAGAGACCCTTACATATAATATTAACAATAGTATTGTCCAGCATCCACATACAAATTAGATTACAACTGTCTGAAACTTCAGTTCTAGTGTATCTCTCTCCCTCTAGTAGCCTTTGTGAGCAAGTATACTCACATGCATGTTTTCCCAGACACACATGTGCACGCACACAAACACACACACACACACACACACACACACACACATACCTTCAGAATTCACTCTTAATATTTTATTCAGATTATAATGCAGACTGTTGACAATGTTCTCAACACCTCTGTAATACTCACCACTACTAGTAACATAGCTCCAAAGGATCTGTTGTCCTCTTCTGATTTCTATGGGTATCTATATTCACATGTATATTTGGCCTCAGAGATAATGCACATACATACATAAAGTAGTATTTATTTTATAAGGTTCAACAATGTTACTCTTTATCCCTTTAAAATTGTATCTATTTCTAATAGCTAATATTTATTTCATGGATAATCATGCTAGGTTATTGGTAAGTAATGACTACAAGCTTATATCTTCAGGTAACCATTTAATCCACAGAATTTCACATATTATACCACATTAAGTTGCAAAATAGGAAGGAGTATTTTAGCGAACTATGCTTTACTATTCTTTGATGTAAATTTTTCTGGAGTAAAGTACCTTTTTCTTTGGTCACTGACTTATTCAATTTATAATCATATTTTCAGTACAGGTGCACACATATATTTTGGGAATATTTTAAAAAAAAATGAATCTACCCCGCAAACTCTCTTTCCCACCAGTCCACATTCTAGTGCCAGTACTGTCTGGCCACAACCCTATGACCTGCCAGTACTGTCTGGCTACAGCACTATGTTCTGGTGGGCTCTTGCTATTTTCTCCTAGCTAGCAGCAACATCTTGCTCACATGTAATGCTTTACACACCCGCACAGTCATTTATCTAGCACCTAGTACCCAGTAAAGCATGGCTCTTAAGGCTTAATTATCTAATCAGGTTTATATAATAATAAGATCATAATTTACCAGATGCCAGTACAATAATTTCTGAGCCCAAAGATAAAGACAATATTTTATCCCAATTATCCTAATCTTGTAAAAACCTTAACTTGGTTTTTATAACCACGCGGGGTCTGAATCACCATCTTCCTCTGCCTTCATGATCAAGATCCTCTGCCCCTTCCTGCTCTTTGCCCTTATTCCTCGTGAACTTCTAGCTCTACCTCTCTCTTCCTGTCCAATCACAGGCCTGTCACTGCCCTAATGTGATTGGACAGAGAAAATGCTGCACACATATATCATATACATACCCACAAACACACATAGAACTCCTGAAGCATATGAAAAAATAAAAATGATACCACCATTGTGACATATAGTTCATCTGATTTGATTTGTCTCATTTCCCTGAAAGAAATGCCTGCTGGGAAGTGGATCTTTTATCTTTGTTTTGGATACATTAGGGGACCAATTATGAACATTCATGCAACATTTAAAAAATTTATTCATGTTTCCTTTTTATTTTACAAACTTGTTTTATTTTCTTTTAATTTGTAGATGTGTTGGACTTGTGCTAATGATCATGGTTTAAAAGACCCAAACTTTGCTTGGAATGAAGCTTAATGAGTTCTTGAGTGAATAATTAAATTTTTAAATCTCAGCTACATTTATTGGCAAAATGAGTGTAATTAGTTTCTCATCAACTTAAGAAAATATAAAACATACAAAATACTTCAAAAAGAGAGATTATTTTAACTTTTACCCATCACTGCATGATCAACTTCTACTTCCTAGGACATCTTAGCATCCTGTAGCTTTTCCTTTATTTTCACTATTTTGAACAATGAGCCTTATATATTAGTCTTAATTCATACATAGCCATTGCATTTATCATCATAAGAAATTCCCTCACATTAACCAGAATTGAATTTGTTAATTACAGTAAATGTGTTTTATTCTTTAATATATATTTTATAAGGTTGGTTCTTTCTCCATTGATTCTATCATGATTTCTTTTTGGACTACATATCAAGTCTTCTCTTTGTAGTTTATACATTGTGTATCAGTCATTGTTCTTTTTGACATAAATTGACACCATGACCAAGACAACACTTGTAAAAGAAATCATTTAATTGCAGGACTGGAACTTGCTTATTGTATGAGAGGCTTAGTCGATGACCTTCATAGCAAAAAGAAGTCAGGAGCACTGCAGTACTCATGGCACTGTAGCAATAGTTGACAACTACATCCTGATCCATAAGCAGAGAAAGAGATACAGAGACAGAGACAGAGACAGACAGAGAGAGAGAGAGAGAGAGAGAGAGAGAGAGAGAGAGAGAGAGAGAGAGAGAGAACCATTCCCATGGCTTTTGAAACCTCAAAGTCCACTCACAGTAGCACACCTACTTCAACAAGGCCAGTCTTCCTATTCCTTCTAACCATTTTTAACAATTCCATGCCCTGGTTACTAATCATTCAACTCCATGGAGCTATGAAGGCCAGTCTTATTCATACCACCATATGTTACAATTGCCTAAGAGCCAAAATTTACTGAAGAATAGATTTTATTTTGATATAGTCAGATATTATTTTAGTTTTTTAGTTTTTTTGTTCAAAATGTAGAATAAAGCAAACAATTATTCATGCTTATGTTTTATTTTGTATTAGGGCTTTAATATTTTATATTAAGTCTTTAAGTTAGGTAAATTCCTAATTTTTGCAATGCAAGTTAATGTTCTATACTTTTCTGTACATGGAACTACTTATCCATTCTATTTTATAAATATTAAAACACTGAAATAAATATGTAGACATGCTTTAAATATACATATATTTCAGTAGAACTTCTTTCTTGATTCATTCTTCCATGTTCTTAGGTTGTTATCTTATATATTACCATCCTTTTCACATTGTATTGGAGAATGATTTTATGTTAACAAAGGTTCTTAGCAATCTTAATTTCTAAACTTTCCTTATATTTGCATATTCTTTCCCATGAACGAGAGAGTCATTTTAGTTAGAAAGTATTTATATTGTGTAAACTAGTACATATTTCAAAAGAGATATGTGTAGAACAAATTTGGAAGCAGGAATAGGGAAAATTGATTATATGCACAACCTTCTGATATGAACTTGTGGCTTTTTAACACCTTGACAGATGGTTTTCTTTTGGGATTGGTAAGATGCTATCATTTGAAGAGTGGAGAAAAAAAAAATCACTGAGGTGTGAAGACTACCTCTTCACAGAAACTGGGAAATTTACTTTCCTCACTTATTCTGGTACAGCCAAAATAAAATAATTCTGGATAGAGAATTGGATATCAGATGGCAGAATTCCTTAAATTTTGACAATTATGGTGTGTGTGTGTGTGTGTTTGAGATTCAGAGTCATAATGCATATTTTTAAAAACATTCGTATGAGTATTGCGGTTCAGAAGGGTTCCAAAGCAGATTATATTTTTTAAATAATATTTTTTAATCTTTGAATGATTCATAAAATTGTACAATGTATACTGATTACATCTATCTACCCCTACTTATGTCCAATTCCCCCAACTTTCTCATCCCATTTTCCTGTGAAATTCAAGCCTCTTTCATTTTTTTGTTTTGACCATTAATAACCTCTAGTCCAGTTAATGCTGCTAGCCTCAACAAACCTACAGTCAGTGTTTGGCTGGGCAATCATAGTTTAATTGAGAATCTAACATTTTATTATTTAAAATGAACAGGTTCAGAATACTCCAGTAATATTTTCCTAACCCAGGATCGGAAAGTTCAGCTTCTGTAAAATTTCCACCATGGAAATCCAGTGTTTAAATGTGAAATTATGCTTTCTTATTTTTATTAAACAATGATGTGAATATTTCAACACTCTGAAAGGAAGCTACTAAGATATGCAGTCTTTATCATCTAAATTATGATAATCACAACTGAGATGTGAAACATTTTAAATATAATATATCCAGTAAAATTCAATAATTATGAAATAATATGGAATTTAAACATAAATTTGAGATAAAATTTCTTCATATATTTCCCCCAATACAACTACACATCAGAAGATTTTCAAGAAATCTTTGTCAGCCCACAATTAATGAATTTAATTATATTTATCTAATTTAGTCTTTCACATTAGATTATTAGTGTTGTTTTAATATTTAAGTAGAAAACATACTTGCCAAATGAACTCAATTTTATGTATTATTGACATTTTCATTGACTCATTGAAACACTTAATTTATATTCATTTTGACAAACACTAAAAATGTAAACTCAATAATTAACTTGAGAACTCATACATTACAAGAAGTAGCTAACAAAGTAGCAAAATTTGGTCATGAACACTGCTAGTGCTTTAAATATGTAAGCCACACAATTTCATAGAGAATGGGATTTCACTGTATTACAATAGTAAAGTATATTTCTTTTTACTAAAATTCAAGTTTCTGTAATAATTATATACTTTATTTGGAAATTAATATGAATTCTGATCAAAGGCATGTTGCATAAGGATTTTAAAAATTAATTTTCCAGATACCATCAGCTTCCTAAAGTTTGACATTTAACCATTTCACCTGTGTGAAGGTGTGTATCCAATACTTCATCATTACTGCTCCCTTACTTCAAATACTAACACATGGAAATATATGAGAATCAAATGGTATATGATATATTTCACTAGATATAATAGGTGAGAGAGACATGTTAAAGATGAGCCCTAGATTTTGGATTGCAAAGTGGAGTTACTGTCTGGAAATCACAGGAATAATAAAGAATATGACAAAAAAGAAAAAAAAGAAAAAAAGAAAAGAAGGCAAAGATTTATGTTAATCAACATCTCAACTTGCTCCTTTATATATGATTTGAAATACTTCCTTTCCTAATAAGTGGAGAAGGCAGGACTACCACTGAATATTGAGATGTGGTATTTATAAGAAAGACCTGTGACAAGGAGATGAATTTTGGGAGTTAGTGCTATTTTAATTATAGATTACAAACAGGAATAAATCAGAATTGTTTTCAAAAGACTTAATGGAGGCTGAAGAAATGGCTCAGCAGTTAAGGGTACTTGCTCTACAAAGCACATGGATCAGAATTTAGCACATGAAAAGTGATTGCTTATGCAAACACAAGGACTAAAATTTAGGTCCCAGAATCCATGTAACCATCCTTGCATGCTCCTAAACATGCCTATAATTCCAGCATTAGGTGGCATGGGGATGAGGAAGCTTGCTGGCTACATGTCTATTTCCCAGCACATATGAGCTCTTGACTTACAGAGGAACTCTGCCTCTAAAGAAACACAGTGAAGAAGAGTTACAAAGGATGCCAAACCCCCTCCTCTGACAACCTTCTTTATATCTGCATAGATACAGGCATCTGAGCATACACTTTCTTATATAAAATTCATATACCACTCGTACCACAGAGAGAGAGAGAGAGACAGAGAGAGAGAGAGACAGAGACAGACAGACAGACAGACAGAGACAAAGACAGAGACAGAGTCAGAGACAGACAGAGACAGAGACAGAGAGACAGTGATACAGAGAGACACAGAGACAGAGACAGAGACAGAGACAGAGACAGAGACAGACTGTAATGTGAAGTGGAGAAACCAATGCCTTAGGATTGAGATATGCAATTATTTATTGTCCTAGTAAGGAAAGTTGACATAGAAAATGAGACACAGGAAGATAAATTAACATGAATAATGGGAATTAAAGAAAGTACCACAGAAAATAAGGGTGCAAAATAATTCAATCTACTGCTAAGATTAGGATAAATATTTATATATAATAAAGATAATTAACATTTATTAATGGCTATTTTTTCTGGTACAGAGTAGTTAATCAGAATTAAAACATTATAAAAGCTAAATGTTATTATTTAACACTATAAATATGAAAACATATGTAGAGAAGGTAAGAAGCTCAAATTAACACAAGTAGTGATTAATACATGTGGGATTGGAATCAAGTTAGTATGTATACAGAAAGTATAACCTTAGAGCATGTGGGACATTTCATTCCCATGCTCTGAAGAATGCTTATTCAATTTTCTCTTAAACACACACTACAAACAAGGATTTGTCAAAGCAGAAAAGATCAAATATTTTTTTTCTTCTGTAAAAGCATTTAGAGTTTTATTGTATGATACAATGATCTCAGCTTCCCTGGAGCATAAGAATTGGATGAATCAGTCAAGGAGCCTTGAGTGACAAGGCAGCAAAGTAAATGATATCATAAAAGTGACAGTGGTTAGATTTGACATTGTGTATAAAAACTACAATTCATTATTCCTTTAGGGAGTTAGACTTCCTGCGATCTCAGTTTAGGAGTTTTAACTGAAGTTAATTCCTTCTTCATCTCTACTGGGGCTGAATAAAACAAGCAGATGAAAAAAAGTGCCATGTTCAAATATTCAACAGATTGATTGGCATTGGCTTCCTTTATGTGTAAACTCCATTAGTGGAAAAATCTTTTGTAGATCTGTAGTCTTGTCATACTCCAGGCTGTTGATTCTCTATTGCTATCCTCCTGATCTATCAAAATTATAATGTTATTCTGCTAAAATACTATGTCTATAGTTAGTATGTTCATAGAGCTTGTCACATATTTCAGGGGATCATTTGGATATTTTTAAGTAATAAAGAGTTATTTCAATTAAGAAAGCACTCCATGTTCAGGCATTGTTTATTCCTCAATATGCTAGGGATCATCAAGATCATTTTTAAGATAGATTTTAATTTTTAGAAATATTTAAACACAGGGGACAATCTACTATGCTGAAAAATTACAGTTTATTGCAGACAACAGAACCAAACTAGAATCAGTAAAGGGAGCATGTGCAGAGGAAGAACTTCCAAGAAAACAGACACGTTAACACTTATTTTTTTCCTGTATTATTATAGGGATAGCGATTAACCTGTTCAGGACCCAGAAATTCCCAAAACAATCTGTTCTCTGTGAATTTCAGATACATAGAGTGTTATAGATATGAATTATGTAGGCAGTGGTGACTTTGGGGTATTTCCCTTGTTTAATATATTTACAAATAAAAGTCCATTAAGTCTCATTGATAAATAGAAGTGACAAAGTAACTCAGGGCTCATCATTTATTTTGCATATACAGATACCATGGCCTTGTTCCAGAACTCAAGAAATGTGGAAATTATATCATCAAATAATTTCAAAAATGTTTAATATAGACAGAGTAAAGAGAACTGCAATCAATCTGGCAAGATACAGCCATGAAAACTTCACTGAAGCATGGAAGTGTCCTTGACAGGAAAAAGTACTTTTAGACATTGCCAAAAAAAAAAAAAAAAACAAAAAAAAAACAAAAAAAAAAAAACATAATTGCCTGTTGTGCGAAAGGCAGGGGCCTGGGCTGTAGCTCAGGTCTCTCTTTCTCCTCAGTATTGACCTGTTGCTGCACAGCGCCTTAGTTAAAAACGAGGCAGTTATAAATGAGTTATTTTATTGTAGGAAGCAGAAAAAAATGCTGGTCAAGTAGAGAGAAAGAAAGGAGAGGAAAGAGAGAGAAAAAAGAGAGGAAGAAAGCAAGAGAAGAGAACAAAGAGCAGAGAGGAGAGAGAGAGCAAGAGAGGGAGAGTAAGAGTAAGAGTAAGAGAGGGTAAGAGTAAGAGAGTGAGGAGGGAGCAAACTACCCCTTTTATTGTATGGGGCATGGCATGCCTGGCTTGTGATCAGATTATTGGGTATAAGGTCCAGTTAGA
>JADRCD010122388.1:0-15472 GCA_019843815.1 Montemys delectorum
TCTTTCTTTCTTTCTTTCTTTCTTTCTTTCTTTCTCTCTCTCTCTCTTTCTTTCATTTTTTTTTTTACATTTAGTGTGTGTGTTTATGTGCACATGTATGTATGGAGGTCAAAGGCCAATGTGAGGGAAATGATTCTATCCTTCTACTGTGTGGCTTCCAGGCATCAAAGTCTGGTCATCAGGTTTGAGGACAACTGTCTTTACCTGCTAAGGTCATCTCAATATGTCCCTTCTTAAAGAAACAAGAAACAAAAACAAAAATGATGCAAAATGAAGAAAAGAACACTCTAGGAAAAAATCTCTCCAATATGTCTGTTGGCAGCAATTTTCATTATTCATGGAATGCTTTTTATATATCCACATGAGTGACCATGTTCAGAAAGATATAACTGCTAAACACCTGGTGTGTGTCATATACTCTTAACTAAAACCAAAGCTGTGGGAATCCATAACCCATGTATGAGCATGTAATGGAGAAGCTTTGAAGTCAGTAACCAAAATGATCATCTAGAGCAGTGGTTCTCACCCTTCCTAGTGCAGGGACCCTTTAACACAGTTCCTCATGTTGTGGTGACCCCCCAACCATAAAATTTTTCCTTTGCTGTTTCATAACTTTAATTTTGCTACTGTTATGAACCATAATGGAAATATCTCATATGTAGGATATCTGATATACAACCCCTTTGCAAGTCCTCCTGACCTGCAGGTTGAGAAACACTGGTCTAGATTTCTGGGTTGCAAAACTCTGCATTTGCGGATCTTTTTCAATTTATGCATCTTGGGGTATGTAGATGTTCTGTGTGACCTGAATTGCCATTGTTGCCAAATTCAATCTTTTATTCAGGGACACCTTAGCAGTCTAAACAAATAATCTGATCATGTCTTTATACATACACATCACCCAGGTTTTGTCCCAATAGACAATTTAGCATATGACATAGCCAAGGGCTATGGTGACCATGGTACTGACCTGACCTAATTTATCCTTCATCCAAAGAATCACAGGGTTTTTCTTCATTTGAAAAAGCCTTGACATATAAACATGAGCAAGCATAAGATGGGAGACAAAGAATGAAGAGGATAGAGTTATGGCAACGTCTGGAGCTTCTCTACCAATCAGAGCAGATATTTGGCTTTGTGGGTCGTACCCATCACAGCTGGTCAACTCCACTGGAGTCATATGAAAGCAATCGTATGTGATGCATAAGTAAATGGGTGTGGTTATGCAGCAATAACACTTTGTTTACAAAAGAGATGGTTGGTTACAACTTTGACTATAATTTGCCTCCTACTGAATTAGAAGAATAGGCAACCCAATATGACCTGACCTTAACTTTAGCATTTAGAGATTCAGACATCAAGATGTGAAATGGGAATTCTTGCCTTTTCCCTCCCATACATCACAGAAAGAGGATCTCTTCAGGGTCAAGTTTTTGAGGGGTGGGGGTTGTTATTGGTTTGCTTGTCTGTTTGTTTCACTGTTGGGCAGGTTTGCATAAGCTGAGTCTCCCATATAAACCAACATCCACATTACAGAATACTTGAAAGATGATTAGCATTCACCCCCAGAAGCACAACACAGGTCTGTATGACATACGCCTGCTGCTGTTTATAATTGTCTAATTGCAGATCATTTAATTCTATAACTAGGTGGTATTCTACCATGTAAATACACCATAGCAAATGCATCTATTCTAATGCCATGAACACTAAATAGTTTCATATTTCATTATTGTGAACCATGCTAATATCAAAAGCCAAAGTAATAAACTTTAGCAAATATATGTACACGTACTGTTAGGGTCTATATCTATGAATCTATAGGCATTCCTGGGATATCTTTGATAGACACATAACAAACTGTTTTAACAAAGTTTAGAGAGCAGAGGCAGGGGTATCATCCTCAGCCACATACAGGATTTGAGGCCAGCTGGGCTACATAAGACCCTGTCTCAAAATGAATGAATAGATGTAATTTAAAAGTTTTAAAACACAAAGAAAAAAAACTAAAAATACACTCTAGGAAGATCCATTTTCCAAAGTAGTATGGTCTGGCCCTGACCCTGGCTGGTAGTACCAAGGGGCACACCGGACTTTCTGTTTCCCAAGGGCAGCCTATTCACACAGCCAGGACTACATTCCCACTGGAGGACTTCCCTTTTCTTCACATCTTTGAAAAATAGAATTTTCTATCTTTCTCACTCTAGTGGGTACATGATGTCTCATTGTGGTTTTTATTCTTGTTTCCTGATAGCTAATGACACTGAGCTATTTTTAGTGTGTCTGTTGATCACTTGGACATCAATTTTGTGAAATGTCTCCTCAGGTCTGTTGCTTGTTTTTTTTTTTTAATTTTATTTTTAAACTTACTGATTGTGAAAAGATGCTCTTACCCAGCCCCCTCTGAATTCTAGTTGTACTGCCATGTAAAAAGTTCCTAAAAATTTTGTATGTTCAGGAGGATGAGACAGAGAATAGCTATGAATTCCAAGGTAGCTTGGGGTACATTGTGAGATCTTGCCTCAAAACACCAACCAATCAACTCATACTTTAAAGGAACAAAAAGCATTTATTCTATCTTATATTTTCTCTGAGTCATGAATTTGGGCATAGTTGATCAGGTCAGTATTATTCTCAGTAGATTGGAGTCAGTTATCAGTTGGAGCTTTACCAGGACTAGGGGGGAGGGGAGATCCACTTTCACTATGGCTTACTAACATGACTCCTAAATTGATGCTGGCTCTTGATCCAAGGCCCACATTCCCTCCTCATGTGGTTCTCTTCACTGAGTAAGACATCACAGGACACAGCAGCTAACTTCTTTAAGAGTGATCAATTTATATAACCAGAGGAGCATGGGTAGAGATATAGAGACAAAGTGTGGAACAGAGACTGAAGGAAAGACAATCCAGAGACTGCCCCACCTGGGATCCTTCCCATATATAGTCACCAAACCCAGACACTATTGTGGATGCCAACAAGTGCTTGCTGACAGGAGCCTGATATAGCTGTCTCCTGAGAGGCTCTGCCAGTGCTTGACAAATACAGAGATGGATGCTCTCAGCCAACCATTGGACTGAGCACAGGGTCCCCAATGAAGGACTTAGAGAAAGGACCCATGGAGCTGAAGGGGTTTGTAGCCCCTTAGGACGAACAACAACATGAACTAACTAGTACCCTCAGAGCTCCCAGGGACTAAACCACCAAAGAAAGAGTACACATAGTAGGACAGTGGCTCCAACTGCATATGTAGCAGAGGATGGCCTAGTCGGTCATCAATGGGAGGAGAGGCCCTTGGTCCTGTGAAGGTTCTATGCCCCAGTGTAGGGGAATTCCTAGATAGGGAAGCAGGAGTGGGTGGGTTGGTGAGTAGGGGGAGAGGAGAGGGGATAGGGGGTTTTCCGAGGGGATAACATTTGAAATGTAAATAAAGAAAGTATCTAATAAAAATAGCAAAAAAAAAATGTTAGCCAAGGAAGTCATGTTCCCTCACTTTAGTTGGCTACAGACTCCAATTCAATGTGGGAGTCAACTGATATGCATAAGCATAAACATCATTGAAGGAGACTCTTTGGAAGCCATTTTAGAGGCCATCCACCACATAAGTCCTTTGACATATCAGATCATTTTGGTTTTGAGAAGGAACAAAAAAAGAAAAAAGAAAAAAGAAAAGAAAAGAAAAAGAAATCCTTTGATATGTGCCCCTTTTTTCTTTTTCTTTTTCTTTCTTTTTTTTATGGTGAAATGTCTTCCCTTCTCACCTGATTACTTAGCCATTCCTTCAGGCTTACTTCATGGTCTTTCAGTGACTTATGTTTATTTGCCTAGAGATCTAGGGTAGCATAGGACCCTGCTAATAGCTATGATTTTTCAGGGTCTCCAGAGGTTGCTGGTCTCCAGAAGTATTCTATTCTCCTAAACCATACCTTCTATTTTTCTCTCTTTCTATTTTGAGGCAGGATTTAATGGAACTCAGACTGACCTTGAACTCCTCATTTAGTCAAGGATGACTTTGGGCTTCTGATTCTTCTGATCCTCCTGAATCACCTCATCCAGTGTTGGGATCAAACCAAAGGTTTCCTCCATGTTAGGCAAGCACTCTGCCTACTGTGCTTCAAAGGTTGAAGTTAAGATTCTAATCCTCTCTTGAAGCAAACTTGTTTGGGAGGGTGTGATGATAAGATTCTATATGAGTCATTTACCCTTTCGTTGTTGAAGGGTCAACCAAGAGATGGCTTTCAGGTTAGGGAGAGGTACTGGGCAACTGCACAGATAAGGAAACGAGCAATTTCTCAGCCTGATAAGGAGAACTGGCAAAGAGGGTGGGAAAGAGGAATGTCAAGAGAAGTATTTCAGGAACACAACTGAAGGGTGCTTAAATTTTAACTACCCCACCCCCACTTAGTTATAACTACAAAGTGAGCACCAGAGAAGGAGTGCTTAAAATTTGCACTTTGGACACTTCATACAGGCCTGGCTAGTGTCCACACGATCACAATAGCAATCCTGAAGACAATGACTGGAGATGTAATGGCAGTGCTATAGGCCTCCTCCACTGTTCACAGTCATTCCCTTGAATATGGTCTCATCATTGAGCACTTTGCTTGCAGAACTACTTTTTATCTTTTTAAAATGTTTGAGTGATGCTGGGATGGCCCCCTTTAGGATAGCTCATGCTGAGCAAAGCATGTGCTTTCCCCACTGAACCAAATCCATGGCTCCTGGTCACATCATTGTTAACCCTCTGTACAACCTTTACAGAACAAGCACTGTATCCAGCTAAGGAAGGCAAAGCTTGATAAAGCTACAAACCTTGCTCAAACCCACACTGTTAGTGAAAGGCAGAAATTTGAGCTGGACATGGAGTACATGCGTTTCCTTCCTTCCTCCTTCCTTTTTCCTTCCCTCCATCTTTCCACTTTCTCCCCCACTCCCTCTCAAGACAGAGTTTCCCATGGGCCTAGCACGTGTACCCACTTCCAAAGTGGGTACAGGAGGATCAGGATTTCAAAACCATCTTGACTAGATCATGATTTCAAGGCCAATCTGGGCTGCATGAAGTCCTGTCTCAAAACAAAGCAAACGACCAAGTTGGCTTTATTCCCACACCCACTCTCTCTCTTATTATGCTGTATATTTCTGCAATAAGATGGAAACTGACAGCTATGGGTGTGGTGTAACTTGAGGCTGTTCGAGCAGAGGTTTATTATGTTAGTGCTGACCTGCAATAACCCATGTTATGCAAACATATTCATACCACTCTTCAAGTGAGTTTGTAGACATTCAAGTGTTCACAGAAAACAACCTAGGCAGAGGTGGCTGGTATTTGTCACCACAAATGACCAAGTACAGTGGACAAAACTCCTAGAGATGGAGCTGAATAGATCTGTGTCAAGGAAAGCTGCCAAACAGTCCCATTTCTAGGCCAATGAGGCAGTTTCTTCTTCGACTGTTTTGTTTTGTTTTGATTTTAATGTTTATTTTTTTGTTTTTGTGGTTTTTGTGTGTGCAAAAATGATAGGTTATATTCATTTTTATGTTTTTGCATATGAGAAAGTAATTTTACTTGTAACAAGATTTCCAAATGCTTGTAAATTTTTGGTTTAGAGTCCCAAAAGTTATAGTTTGCAATAAAATGAACGACAGTTTTCAGTGGAATCACTGTATTTTGCTTTTAAAGTAAATTGGATGAAAATGTAAATCAAGAACTGACAATTTTATATGTCCAAAGCTAACAATGTGATCAAAAGCATGTGGACCTGAGTTTAATTCCCAGAACTCCTCCCTCCCTAAACACACACACACACACACACACACACACACACACACACACACACACACACCCCACCACCACCACCACCACCACCACCACCACCACCACCACCACTACCACACACACAATCTAAGTTTGATGATGGTGTACACTGTTTATAGTGCTGGTAAGGTGAGGGCAACGAGGTCTGCTGAGCTCACTAGTCAGCCTACTTGACAAGTTCTAAGCCAGTAGTAAACTCTGCCTTACAAGAAAGAAAAAGAGAGTGGGTGGAGGAAGGAAGGAAAAACAGAAAAGAAAAGAAAAAATAAAAGAGAAGAAAAGAAAGTAAGCAAGGTAGATAGCCCCGAGAAATGGCACTCAAGGTAGACCTTTGTCCTGCATACATATGCTCACCCATATAAAAACACAAAAATAAAATACATACATGAATGCATGAAGCTGAATTTCCATAAGAGTTCATTTATGAAAATCGTAGAAGGCTGAGAGTGGCTTAAAAGCCACCTCTGATCTTAGAAGCATCATTCAAGTGTGACTGTTTTGAATTTTTGTGTACTTTTTGTTTTGTGGTGTTTGGCAGTGATTTTTTTCTTTTCCTTTTTCTTTTTTTTTTCTTTTTAGGATTGTTTAAATACTAAAGTGGTCTTAACAAACAAGAAGAAAAAGAGGAAGAAGGAAGGGGAGAGCAGGGAGGAATTATCCTAGATGCTGCAAAGCTTCACTGAAGGGCAGAAAAAATGCTTTGGCCACAGTACATGCAATTTAAAGGGCCAGCTGTTTTCACTCTGCATAGCTAGATGGAAGAACCAGCCAGTCCCCTAACAAGTTCCAAGCTTCAGTTTGGTATTTCAAAAATAGAACTCGTTGCTGGAACATCTCTATCGTTCAGCATTTGGAGGAGTTGTTAAATAAATGTCACGGGCCAAATATGTCACATGTCCAATGCTATTATTGGGTAAAATATGAAAACCTTTGATTTATGTGTAGAAGAATTCAATTCGTACATGCAAATAAGAATATTGTGTATGAGTGATAAATGTTGAAAGATTAACCCAGTTAAGGAACAATATAGCTGTAACTGAATGTAGTGGAGAACTATAGTATGTATGATTCATGCTAGCCCTTTATTACTGTCATAGTTCTGGGTCTCATTTAACTATTGACATGTAGCTATATTTCTTGGCCTACATGGCAGTTCCTTATCTATAAAATAAAGAGGGTAGATGATCTCATAGGGTTGCAAATAGAGTACTCTGGAGACTAGAATGGTAGTAGAAGGATGTAAACACAAAGTAAAAGAGTAGGCATTAAGATGTTTGGCCTATAGTCTTCTCTTATTCTGCCTTTTAGAAAAAGACAAGGCATAAACAGTATTTTCACAGTGCACCACAGGTCTGATGGATTATTGACCCGTGGTCCTGAGATTTGGTATGGCTACTTTCTAGTTACTGTGACAAAACATCTGACAAGGAACTTAAGAAGTGGACATCACTATTAGGATGTGTGACCTTGTTGGAGTAGGTGTGGTCTTGTTGGAGGAAGTGTGTCACTGTGGAGGAAGGCTTTGAGGTCTCCTATGCTCAAAATTCCACACAATGTGTGATTCCAGACTCCTCCTAGCTGCCTTCAGATCAAGATGTAAATCCTTGGCTCCTCCAGCACCATGTTTGCTTGGATGCTGTAATGTTTCCCACCGTGATGATAATGGACTAAACCTCTGAAACTGTAAGCTAGGCCCAACTTAATGTTGTCTTTTACAAAAGTTGATGTGGTCATGCTGTGTCTTCACAGCAATAGATATCTTAACTTAAACTTAGACACAGCCACAGAGGAAACTATGTTTCAAGGTGACTGTGCAAGCACGTCTTGACTTTATATTTTATTTATTTTGAAAGATTTATTTACTTGTGTGTATGTGTTTAAGTATGTCTCTGTCTCTGTCTCTGTCTCTGTCTCTGTCTCTCTCTCTCTCTCTCTCTCTCTCTCTCTGTGTGTGTGTGTGTGTGTGTGTGTGTGTGTGTGTGCCACATGTGTGGGTGCTCCTAGAGGCCAGAAAAGGATATCAGGTCCTGTAGAATAGTAGTTACAGTTGAGTATTGACAGACATGGGTTCTGGGAGCAGAAACTCTACTTTTGACTGAGCCACTTCTCCAGCCCAATTTTATTTAGTCTTTGTGTGGAGAGGGTACATGAGAGCCCACCTATGTGAAGGGCAGGTGATAGAATAGCCAGTTCTAGAAGTACAGTCCACTTCCTTTGATGCCCCATCTCTCATTGACTTGGAGCTCATCGATGAGGCTAGAATGGTTGGCTATCGAGCTCCAAGGATCATGTTGTCTCTGCTTTTCACAGCACAGGGATTACAAGCAATGATGCTTGGGATATTTAAGTGAGTTTTGGGGACTAAGTTAGGGTTCTCATGCTTACAAGGCAAGAGTTTTATTGACTGAGCCATCCCATAACCATTTTATTACTCAAGCTGGCCTAGTGCTCACTATGTAGCCAAGGATGACCTAAAGTACTGATCCTCCTGTCTCCATCTCCAGAGTTCTGGGAGCACAGGCCTGTGCTACCATACCCAGATTTATATGGCGCTAGGGATATAATTTGGGGCTTCAATTGTTGGTCAGGCACTCTATCAAGTAAGCTCCATTTCTAGCCTCAAACACAGCCTCTATCAGCGCTACTTGAAGTACAGCCTGTGATCAGCCACAGCATTACTTGGAAGCTTGATAGAAATACAAGTTCATAGGCCACAGTTTGTACTGACCTGCTCAGATTCTGGAGGGCAAAGCTCTCCAGATGTCTCCAATGGTTACTGAAAGTTTAAACAGCAATGAAGTAGATTCTTAGGGGAGTAATTGAAGCTTCCCCACTCCTCCAGTCATGAATTAGGTTGAGAATAAATAGAAGTGATCAGGATTTTTAACAGGCAGGGGAGACAGCAAAATGCTGGAGGGAGATGAAAGGAAGTGCATTTCATCCTCCATCAATGAGAAGTGGGATGAGGGAGAGAGAGGCCAGATTTTAATGGCATTTAATGGATGGCCATTAAGGCTTTTAAAATAACATAGATTTGTGAGAAATCAGTTCTTTTGGTTACCTACCTGTGCATGCAGGCTTCTTAACAAGTTCAAATAATGTGTCTACAATATTAGATGTCAATCACAAGGGCTTTAAGTCTAAAGTCATCTGAACTTGCCCCCAGAACTGTGACTCTTCCACTTTTTCTGCTTCTTTTTTCTCTTCTTCTTTTTTTCCCTGATATCTCCAACAGAATATGCTTCTACAGCCCAGCCCATGAGGTAATCAATGAGACTGATTAGCTAAGAATTGTGACTTGGATTTAGAATTGTGAAATACAGTATAAGATTTTTATTAGACCATCATGTAAAAGGCACATCATTTTAATTTAATTGGAATTTGATTACCAAAAAAAATATTTTTCTTCTTTGCTCATATCAACTCTGACTTAGAAAAATCCTTTCTACGTTTTGGGATCCTTTTTTGCTCAATGAACTAAACGCCTACCACATTACACAGGGAGTAGGAGAGTTGCTATGGCATGGTTGCATATGAATATATAGTGTTCACTGAAAGAAATATGCAAATCCAAAAAGGAAAAAAAAGGAATATTAAACTGATCTGTATCCCTGCTATTTAAGGTAAACATTGTTAGTGATTTTTGCTGCATTCAGAAGTTTTTGTAGTATGTGGTACATGTATGAGTGTGTATATGGGTGTGCAGCTCCAAGTGTCATGTGTACCTATGATTGAGCCCTTATGCACACATAGTCAGGAGACACTGTCAGAATTCTGCTCTACAACTCCTCACCTTATTCCCTTGGGACAAGGCTTTTCACTGAACCCAAATTTTAGCTAATCTGGCTAATAAGCCATGTCTATGAATCCTCTTATTTCTGCCCTCCCAGTCCGTTAGAGACCCATGTGGCTGAAGCTGGCTTTTTTCCTCTTTCTTCCTTTTTGGGATTGTTATTGTTTTGTAATGAGAATTCCCACTCAGGTCATCAGGCTCCTACAGTCTCACCCAGTAAGTCAAGGGGTCTCAACCTATGAATTGCATGACCCTTTCACAGAGGCCGAATATCAGATACCCTGCGCAACAGATGTTTGCATAACAATTCATGATAGAATCAAAATTATACTTAGGAAATAGCAACAAAGATAATTTTATGGTTGATGAGGGGTCACTACAACATGAGGAACTGTATGAAAGGGTTACAGCATAGGGAAGGTTGAGAACCACTGCACTAAGCCATCTCCCCATCCCCCAAATGCTGGAATTAGGCTTATGTTACCACACCTGATGTTTGTTTGTTTACCTTTAATTTTTATTTTGTTATATTATTATGTTACTTAGTGTGTTCTTTTATTACATTATAATTCTATCCATTTCTACTTTTTAATATTACTCCTCTCCATCTAAGAATGTTGAAGTACTTCCATCTAGAAATCAGCAGATATACTATGATATATGTATTATACATGTAAGGTTCTGCTTAACTCTTTGTGGAAAAAAAAACCTACCTTCCAGATACAGTGGCCTTAGCACTTATAGGTAAAAGCAGATCAGGAGTTCAAGGTCATCCTCTACTATATTAGGGAATTTGAGACCAACTACTTGGAAGCTTGTTTCAAAACAAACAAACAAACAAACAAACAAACAAAACCAACCCCCAAATCAAACAACAACAATAACACAACTACTCATGCCTGATTTATGACCTATAGATGCTTACAATTCCAGTGAATTCCCAAGCTGTTTCTGTGAAAAGTCAGCTGCTAAGGTTACGGTGTCCTCTTACAATGGCTGAACTCTCCATACTGCAATGGCAAGCAGCCACAGGTGACATAGAAATAAAATGTGTATGGCTGTGTCTCAATACGACTATTTACAAAATCAGGTATGAAGACTATGTTGTGACATCCTAATCAAAACATAACCCCAGGACCAGCATTTTAGTGCCAATCAATGAAAGATGCCTCTATTATGTGACTGCTATTCACTCAGTAAAGAAAGAAAAGGAATAGTTCCATGCTATAGAGCTGCTATGAAAGGAGGAGGAGGAGGAGGAGGAGGAGGAGGAGGAGGAGGAAGAAGAAGAAGAAGAAGAAGAAGAAGAAGAAGAAGAAGAAGAAGAAGTTGTTATTATTGTTGGTATTGTTATTTGGAATAAAACCCACACTCTCAAGTGTTTACACACCATAAGGAACGCACAAATGTGTGAGGAAGTGATTCTAGGGCAGGAAGTCAATTCATTGAATTGTCTGAAGGCTTTGCAGTTAGAACATAGCTTAAGTATATCTGCTGGCAAAGTAGGTGTATTGGTGCTTATTGGAGAGACAATGCTTCTTTTTCCTAACTTCTGTTTCCCTTAGTGAAAGTGAAAGAAGAAGAGCATCAGGAGAGCTTGATGTGCTTGAATCTCCCTGAAATGACCTAGACCATACAGGGTGCTTTGATTTCAGGGTGGCGATAGTAACTAGAAACTTGAAGCTCCCTAATTGCAGGAACAAGATGACACTATCACCTTTCAAAAGAAATCGGTAAAGATCTTTACAAGACTTGACTTGTTTGTAAGCTGCCTTCTCCTATGGCAGGGGTGACTCATAGGATGTATTGTAGGTAAGATACATCAAGAACAAGAGCATAAAGAAAACATTGGGGTATTCACTTCCCAAGGGCAGCAGAAACTTGCCTGGTATTTTTTATTCTGGGAAGCTTTGGGGTATACTCTAGGAGTTAAACCTAGAGAAGTACTAAAGGCTGAGGCTTTGAAGATGCCTCCCTTCACCCCCCCTTGGAAAAGGCAGCCATGGAGAAACTTACTTATAAATGTGAGTCCATGGCACTGTGAGGCTGGAGAACCAGCTTAATGGTTAAGAGCACTTGAAGCTCTTCCAAAGGACTCAAGTTCAAATGCCAGCACCTACATCAGGTGGCTCACAGCTACTTCTAACTCCAAGCACCAGGTAATTTGACACCGTCTTCTAGCCTCTATAAGCACCTGTACACTTTTGGCATGCACATACACATAAATAAAAATAAGAAGCATTTTTTTAAATGGGAGGACATGTGAAATCAAGGTAGTACTGGAGTCCAAAAGATTGGAATTTGGAAAGGAGCAGGAAAAAAATTCCTAATTGTTCATAAGTTTGCCCTGAATAAAAAAAAAACTGGATTCTTAAAAAAGAAAATAATTAAAAATTCTTGTTTTATTTGATGTATATGGGTGGTTTTGCCTACATGTATATCTTTGCACTACATAATTGCCTGGTACCCATGGAGACCAGAAGAGTACTTTAGATTCCCTGGATGTGGAATTACAGGTGACTGTTACAACACCTTGTGGGTGCTGGCCAGTAGAAACCAGGTCCTCCAAAAGAGTAGCCGATGTACTTAATCACTGTGTCATCTCTCCATCCCTGCATTTTTACATTTACTTATTTTTATATGTATATGTATGTGTGCATACACTCATGCCAAGTTGTAGGTATAGAGTTCAGAGGACAAGTCAGCTGTCTCTTTCTATCATGTAGAAACTGAATGCAGATCATCAGGCTTGACAGCAAGTGAACTACTCACTGAGCTATCTTGCAGGCCTGTGAGTATTGTTTTAATTCACTAAGTCCTAGCTAGGATGATTTGGTACATGGCACTGATAACTGAAACACTACTATAAATTTGTCTAACACTCACAACAAACAGGTAAGATGAAAGCAAGACCAGAAAAATTGTAAACCTACCAATAAAACACATTTAGGAGAAATGCAAAGAGTATTATTTTCTGAAGTACTTGGGACTATATTTAGATCATTTTGTTTTGCGTGCGTGGGCTTTCAGGCAAAAAGGAATATATGTTCACTTAAATCATTTTTTTCAGATGACTTTTTTAAACATTATCACTCAGAGATCTTACTAAAATGACATTCAACAGGTCTAGAGTGGGGTACAAGATTTTTGCCAACCCCCACCTCTTCTTTTTTAGAGTCTCATGTATCTCAGATTAGACTCAATTTCATTATATTGAAATTGAGGATAATCTTGAATGTCTAATGCTTTTGCCTCTGTCTTCTAGTTGCTAGATTATAGGTGTATACCATCATGCTTATTTATGGTATTCCAGGCGTCAAATCTAGGACTTCATGAATACTAGGCAAGCACTCTACAAAATAAGCTACAATTACAGGCTCAGATTCATTCATTCACTCATTCACTCATTGTTTATTTTTACAACCACTTGCCACACTGAAGTCCAGGTGGGCTTAGAACTCACTAAGTAGCCCACACTGACCTAAAACTTAAATAAACATTTTCTGCTTCAGTTTCACAAGTGTGGAGATCATAGGTATGAACAACCACACCTAGAAAGCAAACTCCAAGAGGATGTCAAAATTATTGTTCTTGTAACTGTGGTTACACTCTGGCTTCCCCTTGGCTTTCCAATCCTTGTGATCTTTTTTTGAAAGATTTTTGGATATGACACAAGAGAGCACAGTATAAAAGATAGGTAAGTGACCTCCAAATCTGTACTGAGCAACATTCACATCTCTCCAAACAAAGCAACCCTAAGTCTACCCTAGTAACTCCTTAGCACCCCCATGGCACTCCAATTTTTGTGATTAGACCCACCATGAAACTTATCTTGAATCTAAAGGCAGTGAACACTTTTAGCCTAGACTGGTCTTAGGTATATACCCTGTAAGACATACAATCCTCAAATGAAGTTTTAGGGAAAATTTATTCATAATTCTATGCCTATGTATGATTGGGCAGGTATGTGGTTGAAATGACTTGTGTAGTGAGCAAAAACCATCAATCAAAATAATAAATTACCCATGTCCTTCCCTAGCAACCAATCTCTCTTCTTTCTGGAGTCACAGAAAGGAGTCTTGAAGAAGTCATTCAAGGCTTATAAACAATCTCACTTGAGCCTGTTGCTCCCTTGCAGAGTTCTACTCTGCAATTTCACTTCACTTTTGAATAAAATTCCTTACTCCTTTGCTATTTATGTATACATCTTCAATTTATTTAAACAAGAAGCCAATAACTTAGTAACACTTGATCCAGATAGAGACCACTGGTAACACGAAGTAGAGTAAGGTAGGTTTATTACAGAGTAATATATAGTAGTCTCAAAGGTGAGAAATGGGCCTGGCCAAAGAGGTTACTGTAGAAGAAAACACTCTCGAGAAAGGTAAAAATGAACAGTTGTTAGAGGGACCACTATATAGACCACATTTTAGAGGGGCAAGAGGATACAATGACCAAAGAAACCATTGTGCCAACCTATATTTTTAGGTTATTATTAGAGCCTTATTTCTTAAAGGTTCTAGAATGAAAAGTATTGGGGGTGGAGGAGTTTTCTGACCAGAAGATTGAAATCCCATTTGGGTTCACTGTTAAGAGGGTGTGTCAATGGTATGTCTTTCTTCTTTATCAGAAAACCCCATGCTTGATATAACCTCATAGTCTTCAAGACAGCATAGAAAGTTGTGTCTCCCCACAGGGTCAGTGATACATTCAGATCTCATTCTTTTGAGTAGTAGTTTATGCCTTTTCAGTTACTGGTTTTATAAGCTACTCATTATGAGGGAGTAGTCTAGCTCAATGATCTTTACATCTGTGAATATTTGACTAGCTTCCCAATAGTCCCAGGACCACACTTTGAAAAGTGAGCATGGAAAGCATCTTGGGCAACTTTGCTGCATACATCCAAATGGACATCATAAGGCTGCTCTTGGAAGAGTAATTCATTATAAAATAAATGCACCTGTTGAAGGAAAGTAATTTGTGTAAGGTCTGAGCAATTGCAGTCAAGCTCAGAATTTGCTTATGTGACTGTATTGTATTGGTCCAAGAGAATTTTTTTTTTTTAATACCCAGGGGTGTACTTCATTTCTTTTAAGAAATCCTCTAAAGATATTACTTCTCAAATTATCCAAAGTTAATATTCTTGGTTTGAATACAGTGCCAGACAGGTTCTGTTGTTGATTATGGAGAGATCCATACTTTTTAATCATCAGAAAGATAGGACAGAGGTTAGGTTATATTAGGAAATCTAAAATACCAATCAAGACAGGTGTTGGGATGGAAATGCATGCACCTAGCTGTCACATGGGGAAAGTGAATCACAAGCATGTCCATTATAGTAGAGTTCTCCAGAGAAATGGCCCTAGCAGAATACAAGTTGATTCGGGGATATTAACTTGTTCAAAAATCTTTTGTGTGAACTTGGGGGGGGGGTGCGCACAAGTCTTAGCTAAAGTTTTATTGGTGTGAAGAGATGTCTTAGTCAGGGCAACTCTTTTAAAACAAAGCACTTAATTGGGGCTGGCTTATATTCTGAGATTTAGTCCATTATCATAATAGTGGGAAGAACAGCAATTCACAGGCAGGCATGGTGCTAGAGAAGTAGATGAGAGTTCTACATCTGCATACAAAGGCAGAAAGACAGAGAAAAAGTCACTAAGCCTAGCTTGGCCTTCTGAAACCCCAAAGCCCACAACCAGTGATTTCCTACAAAAGGCCACAGCACCTAATAGTGCCATTCGCTATGAGCCTGTGAGGACTACTTCCATTCAAACTACCACAGCTTGTATGTACGTACGTAAGTACGTACGTACGTACGTACGTTTGTGTGTGTGTGTGTGTGTGTGTGTGTGTGTGTGCGAGAG
>JADRCD010122390.1:0-14170 GCA_019843815.1 Montemys delectorum
ATCTGCCCAGGATCTTCTAGCTTTCATACTCTCTGGTGAGATGTCTGCTGTAATTCTGATAGGCCTGCCTTTATATGTTACTTGACCTTTTTCCCTTACTGCTTTTAAAATTCTATCTTTGTTTAATGCATTTGGTGTTTTGATTATTATGTGTCGGGAGGAATTTCTTTTCTGGTCCAGTCTATTTGGAGTTCTATAGGCTTCTTGCATGTTCATGGGCATCTCTTTCTTTAGGCTAGGGAAGTTTTCTTCTATAATTTTGTTGAAGATATTTACTGGCCCATTACCTTGGGAGTCTTCACTCTCTTCTATACCTATTATCCTTAGGTTTGGTCTTCTCATTGTGTCCTGGATTTCCTGGATGTTTTGAGTTAGGAGCTTTTTACTCTTTGCATTTTCTTCGACTGTTGTGTCAATGTTTTCTATGGTGTCTTCTGCCCCTGAGATTCTCTCTTCTATCTCTTGTATTCTGTTGGTGATGCTTGCATCTATGACTCCTGATTTCTTTCCTAGGTTTTGTATTGCCAGAGTTGTCTCTCTTTCTGATTTCTTTATTGTTTCTATTTCCATTTTTAGATTCTGGATGGTTTTGCTCATTTCCTTCACCTGTTTGATTGTGTTTTCCTGTAGTTCTTTAAGGGATTTCTGTGTTTCTTCCTTAAGAGCTTCTAGCTGTTTACCTGTGTTCTCCTGTATTTCTTTGAGGGTGCTATTCATGTCTTTCTTAAAGTCCTGTATCATCATCATGAGAAGTGATTTTAGATCTGAGTCTTGCTTTTCTGGTGTGATGGTGTGTCCAGGACTTGCTATGGTGGGAGAATTGGGTTCTGATGATGCCAAGTGATCTTGGTTTGTATTGTTTATTTTCTTATGCTTGCCCCCCCCCCCCGCCATCTGGTTTTCTCTAGTGCTACCTGCCCTTGCTAAATCTAACTGGAGCCTGTCCTTCCTGTGATCCTGGCTGTATCAGAACTCCTCAGAGTCAAGTAGTCTCTCTGATCCTGTGATTCTGGGATTCTGTGACCCTGGGCTTGTTAGAGCACCTGGGAGTGCAGCAGCTTCCTCTGGGTGTTGTGGGACTGGCTGAGGAGCCTGGGCCCAAGGTCTGCTCAGGACACCAACCCAGAGAGACCAAAAGGAACCCGAGCCACTCTGCTGGCAGAGTTCCTGTGTGCCTGGTCCCACTGGTCCCAGTTACCCCCTGTGTTGGGACAGATGTTGTGTCCTCCTCACCTCTGATTCTGAGTGTGTCCAAGCACCTGGGAGTGGAGCTTCCTCTGGGTGTTGTGGGACTGGCTGCAGAGCTTGCGCCCAAGGTCTTCTCAGGACACCAGCCCAGAGAGACTGCTAAATCATTGTTTTTAATAGCTGAGTAGTACTCCATTATGTAAATTACCACATTTTCTGTATCTACTTATCTGTTGAAGGACATTTGGGTTCTTTCCAGCTTGTTGGGTTTAGTGCAGAATTCTATCAGACCTTCAAAGGGGACCTAATACCAATACTCTTCAAATTATTTCACAAAATAGAAACAGAGGGAACACCACCCAATTCATTCTATGAAGCCACAACTATGCTTATACCTAAACCACACAAAGACACAACAAAGAAAGAGAACTTCAGACCAATTTCCCTTATGAATATTGATGCAAAAAGACTCAATAAAATTCTCAAAAACCAAATCCAAGAACACATCAAAGCAAACATCTATCATGATCAAGTAGGCTTCATCCCAGGGATTCAGAGATGGTTCAATATTCAGAAACCCATCAATGTAATCCACTATATAAACAAACTCAAAGGAAAAAAAAAACACACACATGATCATCTCCTTAGATGCTGAGAAAGCATTTGACAAAATTCAACACCCCTTCATGATAAAAAGTCTTGGAAAGATCAGGAATTCAAGGCTCATACCTAACATAGTAAAATCAATATATAATAAACCAGTAGCTGAAGCCAGGCGGTGGTGGCGCACGTCTTTAATCCCAGCACTTGGGAGACAGACACAAGCGGATTTCTGAGTTCGAGGCCAGCCTGGTCTACAGAGTGAGTTCCAGGACAGCCAGGGCTACACAGAGAAACCCTGTCTTGAAAAACAAAAAACAAAAACAAAAAAAAAAAAAAAAAACAGTAGCCACCATCAAACTAAATGGAGAGAAACTTGAAGCAAGTCCACTAAAATCAGGGACTAGACAAGGCTGCCCATTCTCTCCCTATCTATTCAATATATTCTATATATATATATTCAATTGAAGTCCTAGCCAGAGCAATTAGGCAACAAAAGGAGGTCAAAGGGCTACAAACTGGAAAGGAAGAAATCAAAATATCACTATTTGCAGATGATATGATAATATACTTAAGTGACCCCAAAAATTCCACCAGAGAACTCATAACCTGATAAACAACTTCAGCAAAGTGGCTAGATATAAAATTAACTCAAATAAATCAGTAGCCTTCCTCTACTCAAAGGATAAACAGGCTGAGAAATAAATTAGGAAAATGACACCTTTCACAAAAGTCACAAATAATATAAAATACCTTGGTATGACTCTCACCAAGCAAGTGAAAGATCTGTATAACAAGAACTTCAAGTCTCTGAAGAAAAAAATTGAAGATCTCTGAAGATGGAAAGATCTCCCATGCATGTGGATTGGCAGGACTAATATAGTAAAAATAGCCATCTTGCTGAAAGCAATCTACAGATTCAGTGCAATCCCTATCAAAATTCCAACACACCTTTTTTTATAAATTGAATGAAAACTTTAATCATGTGGCACCAGGGCTCCTTCAAAGTATAACAGAGGCCTGATTAGCACCTCCAAAAGAATTCCTCAAAAAATATCCAATTTTATTGGGTCCTACAAAGATCTGCAGCTTCCAGTATTCACATAATGTGAAGTATTAACAACACAAAATATATACTGAAAGTCAAACACCTGCAGTTCATAGTGCTTTCTCAGATTTGTTTAAAAAAATACAATGCTTAGTTTTCTATATAGGTTATACAAAAGCAAAAAATATATGTATATAGTAGAAATAAATCAGCCATAGTAATTTACAGCTTTAGTCTCCCACCCTCCCCAAATTATAACACCTTCATCTCATACTTCAGTGTGGCGCGCCTCAACCCTGTCCACCAGGAATTAAGACACGACACAACCGGTTCCTTCTCTTAGCGGTTTACTCAGAATACTTTACAGGCAGCATTGTGGAGAGGTGAGCCCGAGATTCCTACCCGGGCACAGCTTATATCCTAGTAGGAGCCCATGAACTCATGCCATGTGTCATCTCCCCATAGGCCAGGGAAGATCATGCCACTCAGAAGCACAACCCACAAGCCAAACCAGGTGTTGTCTATCTCAGAGCTCTCCGCCAGCCAGCCGCCGCCATCTTTAGGGCATGGTTCGGACAGCTCTCTACACTTCAGGCTATACTTTCTGTGGTTACAAGGTCTATTTATTCTGAGAACAATTATATTGCATTTTGAAGAACACCCCCACAGTGCCTGTTAAGAGGTCCCTGAAGGAAGATGGTGGGTCGGTCCTTTCCAGGAAAAAGATGACACAGTCAAATAGTTTGTAGATGAGTACAAATGGGCAGCCTAAGACAAGGAAATGAATGCTTTCCAACACACCTTTAATTTGAGCACTCCCTTGGGAGGCAGAAGCAGGCAGATTTCTGTGGGTTCAAGCCAATCCTGGCTTACATAGCAAGTTCCAAACCAGCCAAGGATACACCATGAAACATTGTCTTTTAAAAAGCTAGAAATAGGGCCTAGTGAGATGGCTCAGTGGTTAAGAGAACTGACTGCTCTTCTGAAGGTCCTGAGTTCAAATCCCAACAACCACATGGTGGCTCGCAACCATCTGTAATGAGATCTGACACCCTCTTCTAGAGTGTCCTAAGACAGCTACAGTATACTTACATATACTAAATAAATTAATCTTTAAAAAAAAAGCTAGAAATAGAACTGCCATAAATATGATCCAGCTATATCACTCATGTGCATATTCCCAAAAGATTCTATGTCTGACTACAGAGATACATGCTCACCTGTGCTCATTGCTGCTGTAGTCACAATACCCAGTAAGCAGAAACCACCTAGATGACCCCCAACTGATGAATGGATAATGAACATGCAGCCTGTGTTCATAGAGAAATACTATTCAGCTGAAGGAAAAAAAGAAATTATAAAATTCTCAAGTAAATGTATGGAGCTAGAAATAATTAATTTGAAAGAGATAACCCAAAGAAAGATAAGTGTTGCATGTCTTGAATCTTTAGATACTTTTAAGTTAGAGTAACCATAGAAAACTGGAAACTAGTGAAGGACCATGTGGGAAGATGTCAAGGGAAGAACAAAACACAGATGGCATAAAGGAAAAAAGGGGACTAATGGAACAGAAATGTTTAGACAGGGTGAGGAAGGGCAGGGTGCAGGAGAGAGTGTGGGGTGGTATAACTAACACTGAAGACCTTTGAAAATGACACATGGAAAGCTACCACTGTAGAAGCTTCCTATATGTGGGAACTGAACAGAGTTTCACTATAAGAGAGGGATGATGTCTCTCCCAGACTCCATAGACTACTGTAGTGGCTATTCCTGGTTGTCAACTTGACTACATCTGAAATGAATTACAATCCAGAATTAGAAGGCTCACCTGTGGCCCTAATCTGGAGGCTGAGAGATACAAGTTTCTGACCTGAATCTTGGCATGGAGACCTTGAGGAATAGTGGCTACAAATCCCATAGAATTAACATAGAAAGCTCTGAGTTCAAGGTCATCCGGGGTTAAAGGTGTGGTGGCACACACCTTTAACCTGGGCCACACTTTTTGCTGGAGACATATATAAAGACATTGAAAAAAGAAAAGCTCTCTCTCTGCTTCGCCTGCTTGCCTTGTGGGACTGAACAATTGCTGGATCCTTGGACTTCCATTCACAGCTGCTGCCGCGACTGTTGTTGGGAGTTGATTGTTGGGAGTTGGACTACAAACTGTAAGTCATCAATAAATCCCTTTACTACATAGAGACTAAGTTCTGTGACTCTAGAAGAACCCTAACTAAGACAACTACCAAATGAAAAATCCAGTATTAAGTCTATAGGTTACCTCTTTTCAAGTTCTTTGTCAGTGGGGTTCTATAGACACCGAAAGAAAAATTACAATCTATTACTATTGTTCTTGAATACCCTCCAGAACTTAATAGTGAAACCTATCGCTGAAGACACCACATACTTGAGTCACAAGACATGAGAAAGCAAGCTGGTACCTAACCTGGAAGCTCCATCCCTACTACCTAGCTTCCACAATGCTGGAAGTTTCTGCATATTCTCGGAAGAGAAAAGTCATCAGCTGTCTTAACCAACTATGAACATCCCAAAGTACAACAATAACTGGTCTGGTGAGATATGCCCACTGGTGCAATAGTGCCACAGTGTTATAGTAGCAACCAACCACTTTCTGATTGGATTCTAAAGCTTCCACAAGATGGAACTCATGCCTGATAATGTTACCTGGGACCAAATCAGTTGGCTAGCTAGGTCACAGGCCCTAGAGGAGAACCTAATAATATTATAATAAGAATTGTAATAAACTGTCCCTTAAGCTCTTACCCATTCATGTATAGATTAATGTGCCTCTCAGCCCTCCTCAGAGAAGCTTCTAATTTGCAGTAGATGATGATTAAAACAGAGATCAGCAACCAGTCAATGTGCAGAGAATATGAGACCGTAGAGCGCTCAGCTCTAAATTAGACATCTGTATCACAACCCTCCCCGCAAAACTCAGAGAGCATCGTGCAAGAAGAGGACAAGGAAGGATTATAAGAGCCATAGGAGTAGACATCTCCAGTAAATAGTCTTTGTCAGACATGACAAGGCCATTGTACACGTGAGCTCACAGCGGCTGGGGCTGCTAACACAAGGCCTGCACGAGATCAAGCCAGCAAAAATCTCAGCTTTTGGAAAGGGAAAGGGCTCATGCTGTCCCATGGCCATGTGAGGAGCTACTGCCAACTGATGGCTGCTGGGGGTGGCAGTGAATTTTCTTCAGGGATGCAGCTCCTGAGAGTCTATCCGTGCTCCAACAAATGTTTCCACACCCATGCACATACAAGCAAAGCTTAATTAATTCAGTGGATTTTTTTAAAAGAACAATTGAAGTTGTGAGGAGAAAATGGAAGAGAAAATAGAGGGAAAATTGGAGGGAAAGAAATGGGGGTGTGTTTGATCAAAACACACTATATGAATATGTGTGAAATTCTCAAACAATGAAAAGAATATTTTAAGTGTTTCATTATACTTAATGTGTGTGTGCACGCACACACACACACACACACACACACACGCACTCACTCGTGCACATGCACATATGCACATGCCCACATGAGCACACACATACACCATAGAACACATGTGAAGGTCAGAGGACAACCTGAGGAAATCAGTTCTCTCCTTTTAGTATATGAGCCCCAGAGATCTAACTTAACATGTCACACTTGGTGGCAAGTATTTTTCACTGGTGAGTCCATCTCGATCCCATTCCACATTTCCACTGTTGCTCCAGCCACTGTCAGCTCAGACCTTCCAAAGGATGCTACAATAAGTGGCAGAGCATATAGGGACACCATCTCTGGCTGTATACACAGCAGCCAAGCATTAGGAAAAAGCATTACCCCCTCAAGTTGACATCAGGCAGCTGGTTCCATAACAGTAAGGTACGAAGAGCCTGAGATATCTCAGCCTCACTGCTCAGCTATTCAGGGGGTCAAGGAGGTATCTGCCAGGCAGGACTGGAAGCATGGCTTGGAACCCAGCAGCAGGTTTCACTGAATGACAGCGGTGGGAAAAGCCATGATCTCCGCATGCTAGTTACTCAGACCCAGTAAATGTTTGGTTGCTCCAAAGAGGCATGCAGAAACTGACATGGCTGGGCTCGGAGCCTCTGAGGGACTAGAACCAAAAGGTTCAGGCTGGCTCTCAAGGACCCCTTTTAGGCTTCCTAATGTTGATTCCCCACACCTCTTCCTTGGAGAAGTCAGTTGGGAGTCAGTTGGGAGAGTCTCCAGAAGCAGGTTAGCTTCCCTCCATCTACACAGGGCTCAAGATGCTTCAGATGGCCAAGGTAATGAAGCATGGGAAGACCCAGCCTGAGTGTTATTGGAATATCTAAGGAACTGCAGAAGCCATTTAGTACCTTTGAAGGAGACCAAAGGGAACAGAGGAAGAGGGGAAATGGCCACACCCTACCCGTGCACTGGTCACTGGCTCTAATAATCTTTACCAGTAACCTCTGCCCATTTGTGCAGCACTCATCTTGCCCAGCCGCCCTACCTCAAGCTCCACTATGCCCTGCTCTGTCCAAACTCATGGATGAAACCATGACTATCAGCCACCAATCAGCGAAACACAGTGGGTCCTCTAACAGCTCCCCACCAGCAGCACTCTGTGGCATCACACTCTACCACGAGTCTAAACCTGCTCTGTGAGGAGCTAACTGCAATGGCCTGTGGGCTCTTCCTTCTTCTCCTTCAGATACAGGGTGAGAGTTTCCTGCAGGAGGAAATAGAGACTCGGGCTGGACCTTCTGAATTATTCAGATACAGAGCTCCAGACTGATGGGGGGAGGCATCAGGGAGACAGAGGTGGAAATGTCAGAAGCCCACTCCCATTGATGTGTCAAAGGTTTTTGATACCACAAATTGTAGGGGTTATAAAGATACCCAGCAGTGAGTAGACAGATCAGTAAGACTGACTAGGAGGAGCTGGATGGGCTGGGCAGATCAATAGGCCAGGAACAAGGCAGGGGAGATGGGACTTGGAAGCTTTTACTCGTGTTTACAACCGGAGCTGCCACTGTGTGAGGTGGCAACAGTGATAACTTCACACTATGATTGCCCTCTGAGAGTAATTTCCCCTCGGACAGAGAAACATCCCAGTACTACCCAAAGGAGATTGATGCAAGATTACCCATTCTGGGAGACCCAGAAACCTCCTGCACTGAGTCCTAACACTGATCTGCACCTTCACTGGCTCCTCTTCACAACATGGGGCACAAGGTGTAGCTTGACCACTAGGACAAATGTGAAATGCTTTTCCTGCCAGGAAGTCTCTAGGTCCATATCTAAAACTCAGGTAAGGCATGCAATGATTCTTGAAGATGTCCTGCTTAGGGCTGAAGACCCCATGGTCTTATTCTCTACACTTTGGTCATTTGTAGGTCTCTGTATTGATTACCATCCACTGCTTTTAGATTCTCTGATGAGACCCATGAATTGATCTATAGGCATAATTAGGAATCCTGTAATGGCAAATACACATGAACGGTGTGTAAAAGTTCTTATCCTATATTATTTAGCAGATAATATGAGAAAATATCTGTTATATTATAGGTTTACTTCTATCTATAATGAGAACTAGGAAAATAGAAAGAAGAGAAACCTTTAGGCAAGTGAAAATGAGCAAGCCCTTTGGCAAACTGACTTCAATACCCTCTGCAATGGGAACACTTGTGTGTTTCCCTAGGACATCAAGTCTCTTCACCTAATGCAATGAAAGGCTTTTCCACCAGGTTTTCCCATTGGGTCTCATATCTGGAACCCTTAGAGTGAGTTCCAGGGCTGAAGACACATCTGATGCTAACTCCTTCAGAAAGGCCATCAAACTCCCCGAGGGCTAACACAGGGTAGATTTGTCTCCTGCTCTGATAGGTGTGGCTTTGCCAACTGAAAATAGTTTAGGTTTGGAATTCCAGGAACTCTTCAGAGAGTATAAAAATGCCAGAGCCTCAAGAGAAATGGTGGCAGCTACTGCTCCCCCTGCTGCTGTTGCTGGATTGCTGGGTGGCTGGGTGACTGGGTTGCTGGGTTGCTGGGTTGCTGGGTTACTGGGTTACAGGGTTGCTGGGTTACTAAGTTGCTCGGTTACTGGCTGTTTGGGGGTATCCTGCCAACAAAGAATGAACTTGCCCCAAGGAACTCCATTTCCTTAATCAGCAGGAAGTAGTCTAAGGTCAATTACCCTTTTCCTTCTGTTCTTCTTTCTCTCCTACCTAGTGTTAAGGGGGTTGGAAGGGATCGAAGTATAGAAGGGTGGTAGGTAAAAGAACCCAATAAAGTAGCCAAAAAATACAGTTATACCTAGTGCAATGTTAATTTTGTTTAAATAGTTGTCAGGCTATATTGTTTAGAGAAATAGCATCAAGAAAAAGTCTACATGGTGAGAGTAGACACAGGATAGGAACACTGAACCCAGTAATATAAAGCATAAACAGTAATGACTGATCATAAAGAATACAAGTAATAGAGCACACTTTCTTCTATACCACCCTTAGGTGGCTCTTTCAAAAGGTTTACTGAAGTCCCTTGAGCCATGCACAGTAACCAGTGTATACTCCATGATTTTTAGTATAATCATAGAATTCACCACCTCAATTCCCTTTCCCCTGAAACACAACCCTTAACATCAGCCATTCACACACACACACACACACACACACACACACACACACACACACCAGTGTGCTCTTGTTTTAATGCATATAGGAATTTTTAATTTATCATAGAATTAGAATTGTTACAAATCCCATGGTGGAGACGGTATACATGTGAAGGGTGTGGGGGGAATATGTGAAGCCATTGACCAGGATTTCCCTGAAAGGCTGAGCTGTTGGTGACAAGGACGTAGTTTACAGAACCAGCCCTGACATTATCTCTCCACCCACAGTCCAGGACTCAGCCAACCCTATCAGGAACACATATGGGCCAGATGAGAGGACCCCTTGTCCATATGAAGGACATGGGCTTCTACACCTTCCTGGGAATTCCCTTTGCCAAGCCACTCAATGATGAGTGGCCAAGCATAGGACCACTGTGTTTTGCAACCTCCTGAAACCACTGCATGATGGAGTGGTGTGAGAGATGTGTCTCCTCATCCAGCCAGGGGTGTAAGCTCTGCTATTTCCAGGGGACTTTGGGTCCTAGGTTGGGTAGGTGCTCTGAGCTCTAGGATAGGCTGCAATGATCCCTCCATCTGAGTTCCTACAACAGTCTCCTCTCTACACAGGAAGTACATTTCATCAAGTGCTCTCTGAGCTGCACAGGCTAGAATAACTTTGGCCAACTCCTGACTCAGAGCTTAAGAAATGCAGAGCCCCCATTCCAAATGCTCCAGAAGAGAGGAGCAAAGATGCATTTGCACCTTAATTCAGGCTATGCTTAGAGTCTTCTGACACCAGTGAGTTAGTCTGCAGGTGAGGTTCTGGTTGTTTCTGTGAACCTGTAAGAGCCTGGTAGTATCCCCAGTGGGTCCCAAAGTCACTATGCCAATAAAAGATGCCAGGTGCTATACTTTAGGATCAAGTGTTATGCTTCCAGCTGGAGATTCTGTTGAGGAAAAGATGTTCACTGAGGATCTGGACATGAAATGAAGAGAGTTCTACTACTCTATTGGAAACAATTGTTTACTCATGAATAACATCAACTGCATACCAAATGGGTATGCACATGTGACCAGTAGTTTCTACAAATAGTACTTAGGTTCTCAATTTCCAAGCTATTGGAAGAGTGGGTTCTAAAGCTCCTAACAATCTTGAGGCCTCCCTGGAAGCCTGGGCTCCTTCCCTGTAGACTTGACTTTAGGGAGAAGGAATTTTAGAAAAAAAAAGACCAGGTTTGTAAGCAGAGCATCAGGTCATATAAGGTCTCAGGATGGCTAGGTGTAAATATGGATCTAGGTCTGGTCCACAGTCCCTGAAATAACTACCATTGCCACCAGGTGTCCTCAGATGCTAATAGAATGAACAGACTGGATGTGACCCTGTTGAACCAGACCCTACCTTTCGTCTCCATGTCTGAAGATTGCCTATATCTCAGCATCTATCCACTTGCCCTGCTCCAAATTGCCTATGAATGTAGACCACAGTCAGTTTTGGGAATGGGAGGACGCTCTTCGTGCGAGAAGATGAGATGAGACATTAGCATGCCTTGCTGTAATGTGGACCTTCATGAGATACTTCTCACTATCAGATAAAATAAGGCTTTCTTACCAAGTATAGAAAACTGACTCATGAGGACTCAGAGCCCTGATGACTCTCAGAAGTCAGGCAGTATGTCTCAGGAATGTTCTGGAATAGTCTAGTAACTCACACTCAAAAGACTGAATCAGGTGTATCCCAACATTGAGATTCAAAGTACCCAGGTGCCATCGTGGAGAATAGGGTTGCTCTGAGGTCCATTCTGGTCTCCATTGCCTCTGAGATTTTTAGTGCCTCAACCACCAAGTACTATCTTAGCTCCTGTCCTCAGAGCCTCTGGATCTCAGTCCATCTTTATGGAGATAACAAGGTGCTCTGGAAACTGTACTCTGGAAACTGCTCAAGGGTCATGGTGAATACCTCTGTCTCACAAAATCTGAATGTTTTTTTCTAACCAGTAAAGTTGACCCCAAGGCATCTCCTTGTGTTCAGAACCATGTGAATAAGTAGGATGGTTCCCATATTGCATTTCAGCCTAGGGAAGGTGTAAATGATTTCCTAATGTTAGAATCCACACCAATGCTAAGATTTGAGAGAGTACCTGATCTCAGCTGAGGTATTAACAAAACCCTCATCTCCCTGCATAGAAAAATGAGCCAGTCCCTGTCTAGTTCCTTTACAGACGGTAACCAACTTGTCTGCCTGTGAGCAGGTAGATCCAAAGGCCCTGGTAACTCACTTGTAGGTCAGAGGGGAAGAGGAAATACTAGCCATTAACAAAGTCAGGTCCAGTGGTCATGGGTGTGGAAGGCAGATGGCAATGACACATGGATCAGAAGGCCCACATGCCCTTCAACTTCTCAGGAATAAGTACCTTATCCTCAAACCATGCTGACTGATGGTATTGGATGTAAAGGGACAACCTGGCCAGACATGGGACTATTCATGATGGAATTGAAGGATGGAATTAAGGTATCCAGAAGATATAAAAGATGTTCCAGGACATGCCATTAATGTTTGATCTTACAGGTCACAGGCCTTTAAGATCATACTGTAGATAAAATCTTCTCGACCAGACACTCCCAAAGCTTGGCAGCCTCTCCTGTGTTTCACTGTCATTCACTGTCATCATTGGTGTTCACACTGAGGTCTAGAGGCAAGAGAGATGACGGTGCAGTAAAGAGAATATACTGCTTTTCTGGAGTTCAGTTCTCAACACTCACATCAGGGAGTTCACAACTGCTTGTGGTTCCAGCTCCAAGAGGACCCAACACCCCTGAAGGGCACCTGTGCTAGCCTAAACATACCCACCCATAGACAAACACAAACATGTTGTCTTAGGTAGGCTTTTATTGCTGTAAAGAGACACCATGACCAAAGCAACTCTTATGAAAGTGAACATTTAATTGGGGCTGACTTACCATTTCAGAGGTTCAGTCCATCATCATCATGGCGGGAAGCATGGCAGCATGCAGGCAGACATGGTACTAGAGAAGGAGCCAAGAGTTCTACATCCAGATTGGAAGACTACCAGGGGACTGGAATTCTACAGTAGCTTAAGCCTAGGAGACCTCAAAGGCCACCCCCTAAGTAACACACCCCTTCCAACAAAGCCACACCTACTCTAGCAAGGCCACATCTCCTAGTAGTGTCATTCCCTGTGGGCCAAGCATTTAAACACATGAGTCTATGGGGGCAAAACCTAGTCAAACCATCACACACACAATTAAAAATAAAATAAGTCCAAAAAATAAGGTCTATCTCTACCTCTAATATCTTGGAAGCCCTGATAGGATGGTAAGGCTTTGAAAGTCCAGGTTCATTTCACGAACCCCCCTCCCAATTTGAAACTCTTTCCTTGCCACCTATAACATGGACACCACTGACAGCCAGAAGTAAAAAGGCAGAGAAATCCTGAGAAATATTCTATAGAACATATCAGAAAGGATGCTGACGATCCTGGGATCTATGAATAACAAAGATATCATCACCAGATGTCCTACCAATACAACTCCATGAACATAGCAAGAACAATGCTTCTTTCTGTATGTGAGGTAACCCCAGAACTTGCCTTTATTTTTCTCATATCTTTGTCCATCCCAGGCCCTACCCCAAGGCTTTCCCACCCTGTCTAACCAGCCTCTCTTTGACCCACTAGGTTAGAGATTGCCTCCTGAGGTTGATAACCTATTGGTGCTGGAGTACATGGGGGACAATGAAGACCACAGATCATCCAAGCCTAGTTCCAGCAGATGATAGGGACTTGTTCTTTGGATCCCAGCAGTCCCCAGTAGCACATTTTCAGCGTGAAAGTATCTGGAATGGAGTCCTAATGCCTGGGGCTAAGCTCAGAGCTGTCGGTCCCAGGTGAGATCTGTGGTGTCCTACACAAATCTTTTTTAGGTCCCTGGTGTGAGGCACTTTATAATCCCTATTTGTGTAAATCTCTATGACATAATTCTAGTGGCCTGTGTTGGTTAGGGATGTAGACCTGAATGCAAGCAGGATGAGTCTAAAGTGTCCAAACGCTCAGACACTGCTCATGCCCCTCACTGTCTGTAGAAAATATAAGTGGCACACTTGCACGATCCACCGCGCATTGACAAAAAAAGTTACCTTGGAGGTAGAATTGCATGGGTAGAATCCAGGAGCAAAGTTGTAGCCTCAGGGAGCAGAAAGCCAGCTTCCTGCCTTTCACACTCCCTACAGCCTCCAGGCATTAAGCGCCCCCTACTCTCCACTAGCATTCTCTTGAGTGACTTCATTCTCCCTTACCCTTAAACTTCTTCCTCTCCCCGAAGAGATGGGGCAAGTACCACTCACTAACCTTGTCTTGTATTTCTTCTCATTGTGTAAGAATAACACCGTGCTCACTTTGCCTCTATGTCCTTTTCTCTCTCTTAGAGACTGTGGTCCTCATCATACAGACAGACTCTGGGACTTTCCCACCCACCTGTCTCACCAGGTTGCCTCCTTGGGCATCTGTTTTCTTAGGTGGCTAAAGTTTCCCCTTCTTTCATACTTTACACTGGAGCTGGGCACTGGGCACCAAAACCTTTAGGTTGGAAATGAAGTACCTGTATTGCCCAACCCTGACCACCAGTAGACAGGCCAGGAGAGTGTTCAGCCTGAGCTCAGAGGCCAAGGGCTTTGTTCAGTCTTGCTGTGAATGGGCCTGTGTGGGCTTCATTTCT
>JADRCD010122391.1:0-19770 GCA_019843815.1 Montemys delectorum
CAAGAGATTGCAGGTCCCAGGCTACGGTGATAGTGTGCTTTTAAAACTACATGCAACATTTGCATTCAATGTCCTCCCCTCCAACTCCTTTGATGTCCCCAGTCCCTTTCAAATTATTGACTTCCTCTTTACTAGTATATGTGATGTGTGTGTGCGCGCGCGCATGTGCGCATGGGTGTGCATGTGTGTGTGCATATGTGTGAGAGAGATTTAGTTGCTGTGTATCAATTGGGGATGGGCAGACCATGCTCCCTTGTATTTGGTTTCTTCCCAGAATTTGAAGGTAAAATTGAAGCCAAAGTAACTCTACACTTCTGAAACTGAGCTTGAATGAAAGAAGCTGAAACCGCCCTGGAAGCCTCTCCTTGATGACTAGCTTCTTAAGCTATGCAAGCTTCCCAGGTAGGAAAAAGACAGGAAGTCTTACTGAGCCCTAAAACCTGTGAAGCACAATAACAACCTATGTGGAAGGTATCTCCATGAGTACAAAGGTGGGACTATTGCCCTGGTTGAAACAAAAAATCATCCAAACTAGACTGCAACTAGCTCACTCAGTAAGAGGAAATTAATGCCTGATACTAGAAACATAGCTAATTATCTGTGGATGTTCACGTTGTGGATCCTAGGGGAGAATCTACTACTATCACTCTTTCTAGTGCCTTTCCCAAATGCATTCTAAATACTTATCCTTATAGCTATAGATAAATGTAGATTCCCATACACTTAAAAAGAAATGGTTTTTTGTAGCAAATTAAAAGTATTATAGAAGTCTCACATCAAATTGCAGAAGATGGTTACCTATAAATATCCATGAAATCACCCATCAGCACATAGAGAACATGATCATACATTCTTATGAATACCATACAGTTGGCATGGAGGAGAGTTACTATATCTTATACAACCACTATGGTCAGCGAATGTAGAAATGTGCTGTGTTATTGGTTGTGATATTCTGGTGTGCCTTCTGTGACTCTTGGCATATGTGTTATACATGGTATATATTGTTCTTTTCTATATGGTGGCTGATATTTAGATTTTAGAATGTCATCCTAAGAATATTTTACCTGAAAGAAATTAAGAAAACAAAAAAAAATGCTTTTGACATGCATGAAAAAAAATAAGTCACAATAAAATAATTTCTTCAATAATTACTTATTTGTACAGAACTTACAGTGGGGCTGAAATCTGAAGACATAACTTTGTACACAATACTTTATGAAATTAACTGCAGCTATGAAACATAATTTTGACATCTTTATGCTTGTTTTAATGCGTTAACTTTGGAAAACATCATGTGCCTGCTACTCTTTGATGAACCATGAAAACTGAACATCTGTTCCTTAAAGAAATCGATGTAATCTGGCTCAGTAACTTTTATGTAGTGATTGTTCCTCTTCAAGACACCAATGAGTATATTACAGTACAAAGTTGCTGAATGACTATCTGTGTTGTGTAGTCAGTTTGATGCAACATGGTTTACCAAGGTATACAAAATCTCTGCCTTCTATGTAGGGTAGCAGTAATTACATAATTAAAGCTGCTGTGTAAATCTAAAATGTAGTCACCTGATTTACAACTTTATCCTTGGACATTGTACAAACATTTGTTTTTGAGTTTAAATAAAGTGACTAGATAAAACGACTAGGCAAAATGTTTGCCAGTGGAACATAGGTTTCCTTTTGATAAAGACTGTAAATGTATGATAATTGAAAGTAGTAGAATGCAAAATTTTAAATATAGAACTATTAATTTTTAAAAAATAGTTTTCTTACAATGGATATTTTGAAAATAGAAGATAAATGATTACTCTATCTTGACTGATTACTTTTCTCAACAATTTAATGCATATCTCACTTTCCAAACCATGAACATTTTAGAAAAGTTAATCTGCTTGCCAGTATTTAATATTTTTGTTTGTTTCGTTGCATTTTCTGATGTGTAGCATTCATTAAACATAAGCCCTGAGTGCTAACTTAACAATACCATCGTGGTGTACTATTATGTTCTTTTCCTTCTAACAACTATCTTTCTATAGACTATTTTTCTCTTTTTTCATGATGATATTTTCTTCTCACAAATGAGGAAAATTTCTCCGAAGAATGGTTATGGCACACATTACAGTGTGCTATAGTAGAAGGGTATTTAATTAATGAAACAAAGTTAAATTTTTTAGCACAAATATTAATTTTTCAGTGAGTTGACATATATAATGTATGCATGCATATACCTTTAAATATACAAATTTTTTCACACTGCAGTTTTATAAAAATTCCTGTGGTAAGATTAGCCAATCTCCCACATCTATTGCTCACTACGTGTGTGTTATTAAACATCTCCTTTTTCATTAGGCTACACCGAATGCTTTAGTTTTAGGTATGACTTTCAGAGATTAATGTAAACATCATGAGCTCCAACTTAAGGAATCTAAAAGAATAGTTATTACCTAGTTTCATGATAATTGCAACATAATGGCAATAATATTTCCTTTTCTATTTATATTTTTGATGCTAAAATTGTAGCAATTAGAGATGATTAACATCTGTGTCACTGAAAATGAGGCAATTTCTTCTCAGTTTCTTATATACTTTCATCTGAAAGATTTTACATATGTGGTTGTGTGTGTGTTTGTATGTGTATGAGTATGCTTGTGTGTATATGTGAGTATCTTTGTGTATGTGTGTCTTTGTGAGTATGTGCACTGAATGTACAGTTGTCCATGAGGCTGAGAAGGTGTTTCAATCGCTAAAATAAGTGACAGTTGTGAGGTGTTTTATGTGGCTACTATGAACTAAACCAGGGCATTTAATAAGTTTCTTTAACCATTGAATTGTTGTCTCTCTAGACCTCTAGTGATTCTTTATTAATTTATGTGTATTTATTTACTCTTTCTTCTTATATCATTAATGAATTCAACAGGCTTAAGAGAAAGTATGTATGGCCACAAAATGTTAAGGGACTAGAAGTATTGTAGATTTTATCTTTGTTATTAAATTATTTTATTTATTTATATTCCAAAAGCTGCTCACTACCTGGTCTCCCTTCTTGGAGGAATTCTGTACCCAATACCTCCCCCTCCCTCTGAGACAGGCGGTGCTCCCCTACCTGTCTGTCCCCCCCCACCTCCCCCCCCCCCCCCCCCCCCCCCGCAGCATCCTTCTTCCCCAGGGCATCAAGTTTCGAAAGGATTAAGTGCATCCTCTCCAACTGATGCCATACTGGGCAGTATTCTGCTACTTGGGCCATGAATCAGCCAATGTTTGCCCCTTGTTTTTAGACTTAGTCTCTGGGTGCTCTGAGGGGTTCAGGTTAGTTGACCCTGTTGTTCTTCCTATGTGGTTGCAATCCCTTTCAGCTTCTTCAGTCCTTTCTTTAATTCTCCATATTGGTCCCCGAACTCAAACCAATGGTTGACTGCAACTGTTTGTATTTGACTCAGTCCTCAAGGATATCTATACAAGGCTCCTGTCTGCACACACAATGTGGCCTCAGTAATTGTGTCAGGATTTGGTAAATGTGAATGGGATGGGTTCTAAGTTGGGCCGGTTTCTGACTACCTTTTCTCTCAGTTTTGGATCCATTTTTGTCTATTCATTTCCTTTAAACATGAACATTCTGGGTTAAAAATTTTGAAGAACAGTGGGTAGGCTCCTCCCTCAACTGGGGTCCATGTATTTCAACTGGACGTAGTCTCTTCTAGTTCCATCTCCACACTTCAGGCATTTCAGAGAATGCCATCCCCATTGAGTCCTAGTAGCCTCTCATATCCCAGGTTTCTGAGAATTTCTAGAGGTTCCCCTGTCCCCTAACTCCCACTGCTGCATATTTCGATTCATTCTCCTGTTCCTCTGGATGTACCTCCTGTCTTACCCCATACCTGCCCCAACTTCCTCCCTTCCACTCAGTTTCCTCCATCCCTCTGCCTCCCTTTATTATTTTTTGCCCTTCTGAGTGGGTTGCAAGAATCAATACTTAGGCCTTCCTTCTTGTTATGATTCTTAAAACTCAGGATAGTGAAAATAATTCTAAACAGCAAAGGAACTTCTGGGGAAACGAGTGCTTGTGACCTCAGGCTGTACTAAATAGCAATAGTGACAAAAACAGAATGTAATTGGTACCAAGACAAACATATCAATCAAAAGGATATCAATCAAAGGAATAGAGTTGAAGACCCAGAAATAAACCCACATACTTACGGACATTTGATTTTTGACAAAGAAGTCAAAACCATACAGTGGAAAAAAAGATAGGATCTTCAACAAAGTGTGCTGGTCTAATTAGTGGTCTTCATGTAGAAGAATGCAAATTGATCCATATTTATCTACTCATACAAAGCTCAAGTCCAAGTGGATCAAAGACCTCCACATAAAACAAGACACACTAATTCTAATAGAAGAGAAATTTGGAAATAGCCTTAAACACATTGGCACACGGGATAATTTCCTAAACAGAACACCAATAGCTCAGGTTATAAGATAAAGAATTGATGAATGGGACAACATGAAACTGAAATTTTTCTGTAAGGCAAAGGACATTTGTTAATAGGATAAAACAGCAAACTACAGATTGGAAAATGATTTTTTACTAACTTTACATCCGTTAGAGGGCTAATATCCAATATATACAAAGAACTCAAGAAATTAGACTCCAAACAACCAAATAACACAATTAAAAAATGGCCTACAGAGCTAAACTGAGAATTCTCAACAAAGGAATTTTGAATGGCTGAGAAACACTTAAAGAAATGTTCAACATCCTTACTCATCAGGGAAATGCAAATCAAAACCACCATGAGATCCTACTTCACACCTATCAGAATGGCTAAGTTCAAAAACACAAGCACCAGTACATGCTAAAAAAGATATGGAGCATGGGAAACACTCCTCCACTATGAGTGAGACTGTAAGCTGGTACAATCACTCTGAAAATCAATCTGGTATTTCCTCAGAAAATTGGAAGTAGCTCTATCTGAAGATCCAGATATACCACCTTCGGGCATATACCTAAAAGATCCTCTACCACATCACAAGGACACGTGTTCATTGCACCTTTTTTGTAATAGCCAGAAACAGAAAACTTCCCAGATGTCCTTCAACTGAAGAATGGATACAGAAAATAAAGTTCATTTACCTAGTAGAATACTCTTCAACTATTAAGAATAAGGACATCATGGGGAGGGGGGAGGCAAAAGGAGTTTGTTCTTGTTGTTTTTGTTTGTTTGTTTTTTGGAGGGGAATCTGGGAAAGGGAAAATTTACATGTAAATAAAGATAATATCTAAAAAAAATAAAAAAATAAAAATAAAAAGACTTTATTTCCAAAAAAAAAAAAAAAAAAAAAAAAAGAATAAGGACATCATGAATTTGCAGGCAAATGGTAGAACGAGAAAATATCAGCTGGAGTAAGGTAACCCAGTCACAAAAGAACACATATGGTATTTACTCACTGATAAATGGATATTAGGCAAGAAGTTCAGATTTTATCTTTTTATTATCAAGTGTACTTGTGTTTAGACAGTTTGACATATATATGTATACACTGCATATGGACCACTCTTCTGCACTTTCTTTGTCAGCCTCAACTGTTGTCACAAATCTCTCCTAGTGTTTATGATGCTTCCCATTGTTTTACGACCTACTGTGATTACCCAGGGATATGGGAGAGACAATGAGTTTGGGGAACTTTTAAAATGTGATTAGTCTTCCCCGATGACATTTCTTTTCTAGCATAAAATAAGCAAAGCAAATTTCAAGTAATCTAAGCATGTCATTTACATTTCATTGAATATGGGAAAGTTATTTTATATGACTGAGTTTACATATTTTCTTTTCTTAAATACTGATATGTTATTCTGTATAATTAATTCAACTTTGTTGAAATCTTAAATTTTCTAAAATTTTCACTGCATTTTAGAACCTTTGGGCCTATAAAATTGGTAGTGAATATACATTTTATACCAAATTTAATAAACAGGTAAGTAGAAAGATATAGTTTGAAATTTAAATATTTACTCATCTTTATGATTTTAGTAAAACATTTTAATTTTTGAAAATAACTGTGTTCAAGAATTTTTTTAACTAAGAAATCATCCATCTGATACAAATGATCCTTTAAGAAATCATTTACATAAAATCACTCGATATTTCAGATCGACACTGTCATATTTTATATTGAGTGAGCCCTAATGAGAGAAGAGTTTAATGGAATAAAAAATAACTAACACAAATTTGGAGTGGAGAGAAAAACTGAAGTTCAGTGGCACAACCAGTAATCCAGTGTGACTAACAATTTGCACAGTTTTCAAATGGTAAAAACAAGTCAATACAAAACTTTTATATTTTCCCCCAAATGATAAAAAATGTCAATTGTGTTCCTCAGTTGAAAATTCTTTGTTTAGCTCTGTACCCCATTTTTAAATAGGGTTATTTTGTTCTCTGGAGTCTAACTTCCTTTTTTTGCTTTTTGTTTGTTTTTTGTTTTGGTTTGTTTTTTTGTTTGTTTGTTTGTTTTGTTTTGTTTTGTTTTTCAAGACAGGGTTTCATTGTATAGCCCTGGCTGTCCTAAAACTTACTTTGTAGACTAGGCTGGTCTCATACTCAGAAATTTGCCTGTCTCTGCCTCCAAAGTGCTGGGATTAAAGGCTTGTACTACTACTTCCTAGCAGAGTCGAACTTCTTGACTTCTTTGTATATATTGGATATAAACTCTTTATCAGATGTAGGATTGGTAAAGATCTTTACCCAATCTGTTGGTTGCCATTTTGTCCTATTGACAATATTCTTTGCCTTACAGAAGCTTTGCAATTTTATGAGGTCCCGTTTGTAATTTCTTGATCTTAGAGCATAAACTAATGGCATTCTGGTCAGGAAATTTTCCATTTTGCCCATGTTTTTGAGGCTCTTCCCTACTTTCCTTTCTATTAGTTTTAGTGTATTTGGTTTTATTGGAGGTCCTTGATCCACTTGGACTTGAGCTTTGTACAAGGAGATAAGAATGGACTGATTTGTACTCTTCTACATGCTAACCTCCAGTTGAGGCAGCACCATTTGTTGAAAATGCTGTCTTTTTTCCACTGGATGATTTTAGCTCCTTTGTCAGAGATCAAGTGATCATAGGTATGTGGGTTCATTTCTAGGTTTTCAATTATATTCCATTGATCTACCTGTCTGTCACTGTACCAGTATCATGCAGTTTTTATCGCAATTGCTCTGTAGTACAGCTTGAGGTCAGGAATGGTCATTCCAGGAGTTCTTTTATTGTTGAGAATAGTTTTTAGTATCCTAGGTTTTCTCTTATTCCAGATGAATTTGCAAATTGCTCTTTCTAACTCTGTGAAGAAATGAATTAGAATTTTGTTGGGGAATACATTAAATCTGTAGATTGCTTTTGGCAAGATGGCCATTTTTACTATATTAATAATCTCAATCCATGAATATGGGAGATCATCCCATCTTCTGAGATCTTCTTTGATTTCCTTCTTCAGAGACTCATAGTTCTTGTCATACAGATCTTTCCTTTTCTTAGTTAGAGTCACACCAAGGTAATTTATATTATTTGTGACTATTGTGAAGGGTGTTGTTTCCCTAATTTCTTTCTCAGCCTGTTTATCCTTTGTGTAGAGTAAGGCCACTGATTTACTTGAGTTAATTTTATATCCAGCTACTTTGTTGAAGTTGTTTATCATGTTTAGTAGCTCTCTGGTGGAATTTTTGGAGTCACTTAAGTATACTATCATATCATCTACAAATAGGGATAATTTGAATTTTTACTTTCCAATTTGTATATCTTTTACCTCCTTTTGTTGTCCAATTGCTCTGTTAGGAATTCAAGAACAATATTGAATAGGTAGGTAGAGAGTAGGCAGCCTTGTCTATTCCCTAATTTTAGTGTGATTGCTTCAAGTTTCTCCATTTCGTTTCATGTTGCCTACTGGTTTGCAGTGTATTGCTTTTACCATGTTAAAGTATGGACTTTGAATTCCTGATCATTCCAAGACTTTTATCATGAAGGGGTGTTGAATTTTGTCAAATGCTTTCTCAGCATCTAATGAAATGATCGTATGTTTTTTTTCTTTGAGTTTGATTATATAATGGATTATGTTGATGGATTTCTGTATATTGAACCATCCTTGCATCGCTGGAATGAAGCCTACTTGATCATGGTGAATGATTGTTTTGATACATTCTTGGATTCGGTTTGTAAGAATTTTATTGAGTATATTTGCATTGATATTCATAAAGAAAATAGGTCTGAAGTTTTCTTTCTTTGTTAGGTCTTTGTGTGGTTTAGGTATCAGAGTAATTGTGGCTTCATAGAATAAATTTGGTAGAGTACCTTCTGTTTCTGTTTTGTGGAACAGTTTGAGGAGAATTGGTATTAGGTCTTCTTTGAAGGTCTGATAAAACTCTGCACTAAACCCATCTGGTCCTGGGCTTTTTTTGGTTGGGAGACTATTAATGACTCTTCTTTTTCTTTAGGGAATATAGGACTGTTTAGATTGCTTATCTGATCTTGATTTAACTTTGGTACCTGGTATCTGTCTAGGAGATTGTTCATTTCGTCCAGGTTTTCCAGTTTTGTTGAGTATAAGCTTTTGTAGTAGGATCTCATGATTTGTTGGATGTCCTCAATTTCTGTTGTTATGTTTCCCTTTTCATTTCTGATTTAGTTAATTAGTATATTGTCTTTGTGCCCTCTCATTAGTCTGGCTAAGGGTTTATCTATTTTTTTGTTTTTATCAAGCATCTAAAGAAATGTTCAACAGTCTTAGTCATCAGGGAAATGCAAATCAAAACAACCCTGAGATTCCACCTCACACCAGTCAGAATGCTAAGATCCAAAACTCAGATGACTGCTGATATTGGCAAGAATGTAGAGAAAAAAGAACACTCCTTTATTGCTGGTGGGATTGTAAGCTGGTACAACCACTCTGGAAATCAATTTGGCTGTACCTCAGAAAACTGGACATAGTACTACTAGAGGACCCAGCAATACCACACCTGGGCATATACCCAGAAGATACTCCGACATGTAATAAGGACACATGCTCCACTATTTTCATACAATACTTTTTTGTTTTGTTTTGTTTTTTTGAGTCAGGGTTTCTCTGTGTAGCCCTGGCTATCATAGAACTCACTCTGTAGGCCAGGCTGACCTAGAACTCAGAAATCTACCTGCCTCTGCCTCCCACGCACTGGGATTAAAGGCATGTGCCACCATTGCCTGGCCTTCATACTAGCCTTATTTATAGTAGCCTTAAGCTGGAAACAACCCAGATGTCCCTCAAAGAGGAATGGGTACAGAAAATGTGGTACATTTACACAATGGAGTACTACTCAGCTATTAAAAACAATGAATTTATGAAATTCTTAGGCAAATAGATAGATCTGGAGAATACCATCCTGAGTGAGGTAACCCAATCACAAAAGAACAGGAATGATATGCACTCACTGATAAGCTGATAAGTAGGTATTAGCCCAGAAGCTTGGAATACCCAAGATACAATCCACAAACCACAAGAAACTCAAGAACAAGGAAGATCAAAATGTGGATATTTTGATCATCCTTAGAAAGAGGATCAAAATACCCATGGAAGGAGTTGCAGAGACAAACTATGCAGCAGAGACTGAAAGAAGTGCAATCCAAAGACTGCTCCACCTGGGAATCCTTCCCATATTCAGTCACCAAACCCAGACACTATTGTAGATGTCAGCAACTGCTGGCTGACAAGAGCCTTATCTGTCTCCTGAGAGGCTCTGACAGTGCCTGATTAATACAGAGGAAGAGGCTCACAACCATCCATTGGACTGAGTATGTGGTCCCCAGTGAATACACTAGATAAAGGAACATAGGTGCTAAAGGGTTTACTGCCCCTTAGGAAGAACAACAATATGAAGTAACTAGTACCCTCAGAGTTCCCAGGGACTAAACCACCAATGAAAGAGTATACATGGTGGAACTCATGGCTCCAGCTGCATATGTAGAGCAGAGCCTAGTCAGTCATCAGTGGTCGGAGAGACCCCTGGTCCTGTGAAGATTCTATGCTCCAGTATAGGGGAATGCCAGGGCCAGGAATTGGGAGAGGGTGGGTTTATAAGCATGGGGGAGTGGGGAGGGAACAGGTATTTTTTTTCTTGGTGGGGAAACTGGGAAAGGAGATATCATTTAAAATGTAAATAAAGAAAATATCTAATAAAAAATAATGCAAATTTGTGTCAAGAAGGAGTAATTTTTTTGTTCATTTGTTTGGGAAGTCCAGATCATGTTAATTAAAATACTTTGTTAAGTAAATTAAGTGATGACTCAGGATAAATTAATGTCTAAGCAAGCAAGCATGATGTTCTGTGTTATGACTTCCAGCAATCATGTAAAAACCCAGAAACATATTGCATATCTATAACACAGGGACAATGATGAATAAAACAGAGAGATACAGGAGCTTTATCTTAAATCAACATGTCCCATTACTGAAACTGTCCCGCAGCTTCCTGAACTGGGTTCTCTCTCGGCCAAAGGGAGAAAATGACCTGAAACACAAAGTTCAAGAACAAAAGGACACAAGGCCAAATTGAGTCCCAATCAAGACTTCCAACTTTACTTTTGGGGTTCAGGATTTATATGTACATGAGAAAGCATAGCTGGATCTCTAGGGTACAATGATATTTGTATGACATAAACAATGAGGGAGGAGTCAGGAAAGAGTCAGAAAAGAGTCAAGGGGAAACTGGGCTGCCAGGAGAGGTTGGAGGTGTGACCAGTGGTGGGGGCAAAGGTCAGCAGTGGATGTCCTCAGGCAGTCAGTTTGTTTACATTCAACAATGTCCTCAGCCAGTGGACATGCCAGCCACCAGGCATACCTTCCTCTGGAATCCTTGAAGGAGGAACTCAGTGTAGTGGGCCTTTGTTTTAGGCACAGCAGGTGTGAGTTGCCAGTCTCCAGTAGTAAGCTCTGATGCTGCAGAGTTGAGGCAGAAAGGAGGGACTCAACACATTACTATAGTATAAAACTTCGTTTCAAAGCTAAGGTATACATCAAAATGGCGAGATACCAGGCATCCTGACACACATAGTCTCATAACCCATACACACATACATAAGTCGTACTCACACCTAGAACCATGAAAAACTTGAGTAGACTAGGTATCTTTTAGTTTACTCTCTCTCAGATTATTGTTCATCAGAATAACGTGAAAACTGTACTTGGAAAAAAAATTTCTTATTAATCATTTTATATAAATGTATTAGACATTAGTATTTCTCAACAACTTATTTTTTATATTGGTAAACATAGATTGGATACAAAATTGAAATATGAAGTTTTATTACAAAATAAAATTATAAAGCTATTTACTTAAAGTTGTCGACTAGAAACACATAAAAAATGCATTAAATAACATTTAGGAAAGTCATGTTCAAAATACTTGGGCCTCATTTCATGTCTGCCTATTATTTATAAATTTTTAAATATTATACATCATAAATAACTATGTCATTTAAAGCAATAAATTATTCATGATACTGAAATGGTAACATTAGTAAATACTGCTCCATGCTCCTAATAAGGCAAATGAGTAAAATTATACTTCAATTTCAAGAGGAAGCAAATGTGGTGTGTATGTGCCATAAACAATTCTGTAGATTTGTTTTCTCCTGTTTCTCCTTTTCTATCATTCTTGTCTAAAACTATATTCTATATGATATGTGTGACCATTTTTTATAAAATTGTTCTCTTTAAAAAATCCAATTCTTCTATCTGGGAAAAGTAAAATAGTAACATTATCACAATTTCTTAATATTATCTAATTACTTACTTTAGATAAATTAATTACTAAATATTGTTAGACACTTCATCTGAATTTTATTATATATTTCTTTTTATCCATATTGCTAGCATATAATTAATAAAGTAGAAAATATACTATTTTTAAAATGTAGATTTGTATATAAAATATATTAATTTCTTCTTTCCTTTGTTTGACTTTAACATGATAAATTCTAATGGCATGCATTTCCTAAAAACTAAATCATTTTATTATTTTTAAAGATATTTATTATTTATTTGTGTGTATATATCTGTATGTGTATGTGTTTGTGTATGTCTTTATGTGCATGTGCACGCTTGTGAGTGTGCACGCACCTTAAGGCACATTTTTTCTAAGATTTTCTAGGAGACTCCCACAATATTATCAGCTGTTACTACAGGCTGTGATGGTTCTCCAGAGCTGGAACATGAGCACCTATTGTTTACAACACCATTTACTTTACACAATGACCCCAAAGGACCCTGAGCAGGATCATCCTTTTTTTTTTTTCTGTTTCTTCAATCTCAGCTCCAGCTATAAATATTTGTCTTTTACTGTCCTGAAGTGTGCCTTTATGAGATCCCATGATACTGGAACTAATGTTTTTTTTTTTTTTTTTTTTTTTTCAATTTCTTTATATTATACCCTAAATCTTCCTTACTCCAAAGTTTGTCTAGTTTTTTGATCCAGTCCCTTATGCTTTCCTATATGTGCTTTTCATAATTTGTTACAGAAATATCCACATCTTACTTGATGTCCTTTCTTACATTTTTAATCTAACAAACACATTCTTGATTAAAAGTCAGTTGAAATGCCACTCTCCAATGGGAGCAATCTGTATCATTTCAAACAGATGAGCCCCCTTTTTTTCTCAACTCCCAAGACACCATATTTTTCTCTATTTCAGCACATTCTGATGACATTTAGTTAGCAATTACTCTAGAGTTTCAGGTCGTCAGGAAAGGTTAAACTGTTAATGACTTCTGGAACAGATTTCCATTTGAATTCCTAAAGAGAGCACACACCAGTACTCATATATATATACACATACAAATGATTACCAATTAGTTAACTTAGTGTTAACCTACTCTGTTCACTGTATGTCTTTGTATGTCTCATATCTGATAATCTAAAATAACAAAGCAGGACTCCGACAGTCTTTGTTATATCAACATCTAGTAGCTTTACTGAAGCATAGATTTAATCAGTATTTGAATACTAATTAATTATCCTTGTTGGAATGAGACTGGCTTGCCTCTAACAGGGTCAAATATTGGAATGCTTTTTCCCTACTTGATGGGATTATTTTGGGATGAATTGAGAAGTATGGCCTTGTTGGAATAGGTGTTCTTGTGAGTGGGCTTTGAGGTTTTAGAAGCTCATTCCAAGCACAGTCTCTTTCTCTTTGCAACCAACTTGTAGAGCTTGAACATGGATGCTTTTCTCAACATTTAAAGTGAAAGGTTCAGCAGTCATCCATTGAACTGAGCCTGGGATCACAATAGAAGACGCAAGGGAAGGAATGAAGGAGCTGAAGGGGACTTCAACACCATAGCAAGAACAATATCAACTAATCAGACACCTCAAGGACTCTCAGGGACTAAACCACCAACCAAAGAGTATAAATGGAGGGATCCATTGCTCCAGCTAACTATATAGCAGAGGAATAATAATACAGAGAGAATATAGTTCTGAGTATAAAGGAATATAAAGTTTTAGCTGGTGCCCCAGAAATGAAGATCTTCTGAGAGGCTCCACTCAGCAGACAATGAAAACAGATATAGAGATCCACAGCCAAACATTAGAAGGAACTTGGGAATTTTTGTGGCACAGCTGAGAGAAAAATTCATGGATCCTAAGGGGATAGAAAATCCAAAGGGAGATCAACTGAGTCAACTAAACTTGACCTATGGGAGTTCACAGAGACTAAACCCCCATACTAAAGAGCAATCATCAGCTGGAACTAAGACCCTCCACATATGTATCAGAAGTGGGTCACCCAACAACTGGAGCAAGGGTTTACCCTGACACTATTTCTTGCCTATGGATCCTGTTTTCATAACTGCCATGCTTTATTTGGCATTAGTGGGAGAAGATGAACCTAGTCCGATGGTTTCTTGAGTCATAGTGGGGTGATCTCCTGGACTCTTTCCCTTTCCAGAGGAGGAGATGTTTGTAACAGAGGGTGGGTCAGTATAAGAGAAAACTGGGAAGGGAAGGACTAAACTGACATAGGTATATAAATACGAATAAATGAATTAATTCATGAAAAAATAGCAAATGAAGATTCAGCTAGAAAGGAGTTCATGGAATCCTAAGAGAATACCCTCCAAAGAAAAGAATCTTGCTGTACCCTTGACACTAGCCACTCAGCTTCTTAATTTATCAGGAAATGGGTTTGTTTAAGTTATATAATCATTAGTATTTATAAATTACTTCCTTATAAACTCATTCAGTAAACAATTTTAATTCCTCTTAACTCTGGAATAACCACTTTAATAGAAGTTCTGATGAACTTTCCCTGTGTCTTCCTTATCTCCCTGGTTCTGCTCATATTGCCCTGTACGTGTTAGTTACCAAGTTCTCCTTGTTGTTTGATGATTAATGCAATCATCAAAATAGTGAGAGTCATAAATTTCTGATTAAGAGATGAAACCATAACTAGAAATCTTTAAAATATATGGTTTTCAATCAATTTTAATAGTATGACCCCACTCACTATCTAGTCAATACTCTATGCATAAGTAAGTGCCTATTATAATCCTGGCTTACTACAACTTACTCTTTCGGAGTTTGTGGAGACTTTATTCTCCTTGATTCTCTACCACTGGATAAGCAGTGCTTCAGATTCCCTTTCCATTTTAATTATTCAAATGCAGTAAATCTTCCAGTCTTTTAAAAAATCTGTTGTGTTATAATTTATTGTTATACATTATCCCAGTCTGTCAAGTGATTAAAATAGTTTACTGAGCTGGTTACCTAATTTTTAGCCATGGTGGCATTGATATTCTCATTTAAAATTCCTTGTTTAGGGACTTGGGACATTTATTCTACTGCCTCTTTTAAAAAAATGTATATATGTATGTATTATGTATTATGTATATGAGTAAATTGTAGCTGTCTTCAGACACACCAGAATAGGACAATGGATCCCATTACATATGGTTGTAAGTCACCATGTGGTTGCTGCAAATTCAACTCAGGACCATTGGAAGAGCAGTCAGTTCTCTTAACCACTGAGCCATCTCTCCAGGTCCCATTCTATTGCCTCTTTGATAGTCTCTACTTATGTAGCAGTCCAGCTGCCACGATTACCCATGGGTATTTTGAAAAGAGATAAAGAGATTTGGCAAGCCAAATATGTTACCTTTACCTTGAGGAAAGGATAAAAAATTGGCCAACTCAGATACGTGATTTATACAGCCATCTTTCATTCCATAATGATATGTAACAAGCAAAACTCTGGGATAAGAAAGGCAAAACCACTCCCACAAGTTAGTCAGCCACCTGGCCCAATCAGCAGCTTCTTCTTCAGTCTCTGAAGGCAGGACTTCTGGCATAACTGGAACCTGGACAGAGGCGTAGCAATTAGCAGGAGGTGGACAGAGAGGTGTGGTTATCTGGCAGGCGGGAATCTGAAGAATCCGCCCTCTCACAGGGAGGTTTCATACTTATACTCCATTTGTGGCACAAATAAAATCCATTCCTAACTCAAAAGGTTATTCCATATACATTTTTATATTTACTTTGAATTTTGTAATTTTGTTGAAATAGATTCTTCTCTCATACAATATATCTAAAGGAAATTTTCCCTTCTCCCCTTCCCCTCCTCTGACCTTCACCAGATCTACTTCTTCCTTTCCCTTCAAAACAGATGAAGCCCCTAGGAATATCAACTGAACACTGCATAACAAAATTCAATAAGACTAGGCACAAACTCTTATATCAAGTTGGGTGAGACAACAAGGCCAAAGGAACAGTATTCCAGGAACAGGCAAAAAAGTCAGAGACATCCTCAGTTTGATTGCTAGGTGTCCCATAAAAAGTCAGGCTAACAATCATAACAAATATGCAAAGAATCCAGGGCAGATCCATGCGTGTTCCACGATTCCTGCCTCAGTTTCTGTAAGTCCTTAGGAGACCTGTTCATTTGATTTTGTGGGACATGTTCTCAATAATTCTTCCTTTTCCTTTCCACAAGGGAGCAATAATTTTATTCCCATATTAATACCTCCCATATAAATAACCTTAAGATATGTTTCAGTATCTACAAAACTTATTGTATCTGAATATTTTCCTAAAAGACACTTTAAAACCAGTGAATATAAATCAAGTTAAAATTAAAAACAACCCAATTTAAGAGAAGGAAAGTAGCAATGTTCATCACACATCCAGTTCCTTCTGGTTCTATGTGAGGCAATATTATAGGTACTAGATTTTACAGGATTCAGAACCTTCATCTGCTGAACCACGTAGCAGAACACTGAGCACTTTCTTATGTTCCAGCTTAGTAATATTTCAAATATTTTGGTAAGTCTGACTGCCAAAGTCTACATTTATCTCATTGATTTTTCACTTTTAAGAAAAGCTATCTGTATCTCTATCTTTATCTTCCTCTCCATCTCTTTCTCTACTTATACATTTAAATTAATTTTAAATATATAAATTTGTGTATGTATATGTATGTGTTGTAATATCATACTTGGATTTATTCTCATGTCTATCCATTCAATATTCTAAAGTTTACACCTTCGAGAATTCTTTTCAAAGGCTGAAGAGATGCCTCAGCAGCTAAGAGTGCTTACTGCTCTTGCAGAGTGCTTCAGTTGAGTACCCAGAATGTGTGTCAGAAACCTTAAACAACCTGTAACTCTAAATGCAGGAGGCTAGGACACCTCTGGGCCCTGTGGACATCTGCATTCATTTGCATATAACCCCTGTCAACATGCATACTTAAATATAATGAAAAGGTATTCTTGCTAAGGGGATATCATTGTTTCTTTCACCTACAAAATGTATTTATAAACTTCCTATTTTCAACAATTATTTAAAATATTAATTAGTATGATATAATTGTACATTTACAACTAGTATAAAATTGGGAGATATTAGCATGTGGCTTTTTTAATGCTATGAAATGGGTAGTTTGGTCTCTCTTTTTTAATTTTTATTTATTCATTCATTTTCATTCCAAAGGATGCCTCCTTACCAGTTCCCCCTCCCAGGTTTCCTCCCCAAAGACCATTTCCTCTTAACTTCTGTGAGTGTGGCCACCACTTTGGGGATCCCCAACCATGGTGTATCATGTCTCTGGAGGACTAGGCACATCCTCTGCCACTGAGGCCAGAGAAGGGAGTTCCCTGCTAAGTATTTGTCAGGGGTTTCTGGCCATTATGCTCTTTTGTTGGTAGCTCAATCTCTGTGAGCTCCCAGGGGTCCAGGCTTCCTTTGAAATTGCCATCTCCTTCAGGGCCTTTAATCCTTCCTTAAATTTTCCATAGGGATCCCAGACTTCCAGCCAATGTTTGGGTGAAGGTATTTGCATATGTTTCAGCTGCTGGGTAGAGCCTTTCAGAGGACAGCTATGATAGGCTCCTGTAGACAAGCACAACATGGCATCAATAATAATTTCAGCGATCGATGCCTGCCCAGCAATGGATCCCAAGTTGGGCCAGTCACTGTTCAACCATTCCTTCAATCTTTGGTCCACATTTGTCCCTGTATTTCTGTTAGACAGGACCAGTATTGTAGGTAGTTTAGACTGTTAGGATAGGAAAAGAGAGAGACATAAATTTTCAAATTAAGCCTCTGTTCCCTCAATAGGCAATAACTTTCTATTTCTTTTTTTAAATTTACTTTTTATTAGATATTTTCTTTATTTACATGTCATACAATATCTCCTTTCCCAGTTTCCCCTCTGAAAACAATAAATAAATAAAATAAAATAAAAATAAAAAAAAACAAAAGCAAACCCCTGTTCCTTCCCCTTTCCCCCTGCTCACCACCCCACCCTTTCCTGCTTACTGGTCCTTACATTTCCCTACACTGGGGCCTAGAACAGGGCAAAGGGTCTCTCCTCCATTGATGACCAACTTGGCCATCCTCTCCTATACATATGCTGCTGGAGCCATTAGTCCCATCATGTGTACTATTTGGTTGGTGGTTTAGTCCCTGGGAGCTCTGAGGGTATTAGTTAGTTCATGTTGTTCATTCTAAGGGGCTGCAAACCCTTCAGCTCCATGGATCCTTTCTCTACCTCCTTCATTAGGGACCCTGTACTCAATCCAATGAATGGCTGTGAGCCTCTACTGTATTATTCAGGTACTGTCAGGGCTTCTCAGGAGACACCTATATCAGGCTCTTGTCAGCCAGCCCTTGCTGGCATCCACAATAGTGTCTGGATTTGATAATTGAATATCAGAAGGATTCCAAGGTGGAGCAGTCTCTGAATTATACTTCTTTCAGTCTCTACTCCATAGTTAGTCTCTGCAACTCCTTCCATGGGTATTTTGTTCCCCCTTTTATGAAGGAATGAATTATCCACATTTTAGTCTTCCTTCTTCTTGAGTTTCTTATGGTTTGTGGATTGTATGCACTCTCTGATAAGTGGATATTAGTCCAGAAGATCAGAATAATTTTCCATTTCTTTGTGACATTTTGTCTCTAGAAGTAAGTTTCTATTTCTGGAAAATGTAAGCCATCATCCCTTGCTTGCATTAGATCTCTATATACCCATTATCTGCAAAGATCAGAAGTTGGGGTACATATGCTTACCCAGCAGTTACAATTACAGAGTGTCTTAGTCAGGGTTTCTATTCCTGCACAAACATCATGACCATGAAGCAAGGTGGGGAGGAAAGGGTTTATTCAGCTTACTTCCACATGGCTGATGATCACCAGAGTAAGTCAGGACTGGGACTCAAGCAGATCAGGAAGCAGGAGCTGATTTAGAGGCCATGGAGAGATGTTTCTTACTGGCTTGCTTCTCCTGGCTTGCTCAGCCTGCTCTCTTAGAGAACTCAAGACTTCCAAGCCCAGAGATGGCACCACCCACAAGGGGTCCTACCCCCTTGATCACTAATTAAGAAAATCCCCCACAGCTGGATTCATGGAGGCACTTCCCCAACTGAAGCTCCCTTCTCTATGATAACTGCAGCCTGTGTCAAGTTGACACACAAAACTAGCCAGTACAATTGACCTCTTGTCAACTTGACACACAAACACATCACTATTAAGCCTCAACCCTTATGTTCTTATTCATCCCCAAGATCTAAAGTCCCACAGTCTTTACATATTAAAAGTCTAATCAATTTAAAATGTTCAATATCTTTTAAAATTCAAGGTCTCTTAACTGTGGGCTCCACTAAAATACATTCTTCCTTCAACAGGGAAAAATATCAGGGCACAGTCACAATCAAAAGCAAAACCAATGTCTGGGATCCAACTCACAATCTTCTGGGCTCCTCTAAGGACTTTGATCACTTCTCCATCTCTGCCCTTTGTAGCACACATCTTTATCTTCTGGGCTCCAGATGCCTGTACTCCATTGCTGCTGCTGTCCTTGGTGGTCACTGTATGATACTGACATTCCCAAAATACTGCTGTAACTAGCCTTTACCAGTAGCCTCTCATAGACTGTCTTCACAGTGCCAAGCCTCAACTCCTTTGCATAACACCTTCAGTCCTGGGCCATGAATTGCAAACTGAGGCTGCACCTTCACCAATGGCCTCCCATGGCCTCTCACTGTGCCAAGCCTCAGCTGCTCTCCATGACCCCTTCATACCTTCAAAACCAGTACCACCTAGGTGACTCTTACACATTACCAAGTCCTGCTGCAGCACAAGGTACAACCTTGGATATCTCTGGAACAAGGCCTCTTAGTGCTCTCAGAAAACACTCCCCAGAAGATGTCACCTCGATGATGCTGGTCTCTTCTTAATCACTGCTAATTTCTTAGCTCCAGCTAACC
>JADRCD010122394.1:1691-11901 GCA_019843815.1 Montemys delectorum
ACTTCTATTTTTTTGTGCAATATGGGTTTATTTAGATAGTTTACCTGTTCTTGATGTAACTTTGGTATGTGGCATCTGTCTATAAAACCATCCATTTCATCTATATTTTCCAGTTTTATTGAGTATAATGCTTTTATAGTAGAATCTGATGATTTTTAAAAATTTCTTCCTTTTTTGTTGTTATGTATCCCTTTTCATTTCTGATTTTATTAATTTGGATACTGTCTCTTGGCAGTCCAAGTTATCATTGAGTTAAAAGTTGTTCATTTGCCATATGCATGTGGGCTTTCTGTTGTTTTTGCTGTTATTGAAGACCAGCCTTAGACCATGGTGATCTTATAGGATGCATGGTGTCATTTCTATCTTCTTGAATATGTTGAAGGTTGTTTTGTGACCAATTATATGGTTGATTTTGGAGAAGGTACCATGAGGTGCTGAGAAGGTAAGAAGGTGTATTCTTTTGTTTTAGTGTGAAGGGTTCTGTAGATATCTGTTAAGTTCATTTGGTTCATAACTTCTCTTACCTTCACTGTGTCTCTGTTTAGTTTCTGTTTCAATGAACTGTGTGTTGGTGAGAGTGGGTTCTTGAAATTTCCCACTATTATTGTGTGTGGTTCAATGTGAGTTTTGAGCTTTAGTATAGTTTCTTTTATGGATTTGGGTACTCTTGCATTTTGGGCATAGATGTTCAGAATTGAGACTTTCTCTTGATGGATTTTCCCCTTGATGAATATGAAGTGTCCTTCTTTATCATGCTTGATAACTTTTGATTGAAAGCCTATTTTATTGGATATTAGGATGGCAAATCCTGCTTGTTTCCTGGGACCATTTGCTTGGAAGAACTTTTTCCATTCTTTTACTCTGTGATAGTGTCTGTCTTTGTTATTGAGGTGTGTTTCTTGTACGCATCAAAATGCTGGATCTTGTTTGTGTATCCAGTCTGTTACCGTATGTCTTTTTGTAGGTGAGTTTAGTCCAGTAATATTGAGAGATATTAAGGAGAGATGACTGTTGGGTCAGTTTGTGTAGGTGGCTTTAAGTGCTTGTGGCTCTCTGCTTTTTACTTTGTTGTGAGGTGCTTAATATCTTGTCCTTTCTTTGGTGTAGATACCTTCCTTGTGTTGAATTTTTCTTCCAGGATCCTCTGTAGGGATAGGTTGGTAGATAGATACTGATTGAATTTGGTTTTGTCCTAAAATATTTTGGTTTCTCTATCTATGTTGATTTAGAATTTTGCTGAGTATAGTAGCCTGGGTTGGCATTTGTGTTCTGCATGAACACAAATTAGAGTCTGTATGACCTCTGATCAGGATCTTCTGGCTTTCATAGTCTCTGTTGAGAATACTGATGTAATTCTGATAGATCTACCTTTGTATGTTACTTGGCCTTTTCCCCTTACTGCATTTAATATTCTTTTTTGCTCTGTGCATTTAATGTTTTGATAATTATGTGATGAGAAGATTTTGTTTTCTGGTCCCATTTATTTGGTATTCTATAGTCTTCTTGTACATTTATGGTCAGCTCTTTCTTTATGTTGGGGAAGTTTTCTTCTATGATTTTGTTGAAGTCATTTTCAGGTCTTTTGAGCTGAGAATCTTCGTTCTTTTCTATTCCAATTATTCTTAGATTTGGTCTTTTCATTGTGCCATGAATTTCCTGGATGATTTGGATTAGGAGTTTTTTATGTTTTGAATTTTCTTTGACAGTTTTGTCAATCTCTTCTACCACATCTCCTATACCTGGGATTCTCTCTTCTATCTTTTGTATTCTTTTGGTAATACTTACATCTGTAATTACTGACCTATTTCCTATGTTTTCCATTCCCAGGTTTACCTCCATTTGTGTTTTCTTTATAGTTTCTACTTTCCCTTTTAGGTCTTGGATTGCCTTATTCAATTTTTTCACCTGTTTACCTGTGTTTTCCTGTATTTCGTTCAGTGAGTTATTTATATCCTCCTTAAAGGACTCTATTATCTTCATGAGATAGGATTTTAGGTCAGCTTCCTACTTTTCAGGTTTGTTGTTGTGTTCAGGGCTTGATGTGGTAGGAGAACTGACTTCTGTTTCATTTGGTCTTGCACTTGCCTTTCACCATCTGGATATCCTTGGTGTTTGTTGGTCTGGGTAACTGTGCAGAGTCTGCCCCTTTTGTCCCTGGATTACTTCTGATCTCCAGGTAAGCCTGCTGGCCTTGGCTGTATCAGACCAACTGTGGGGCCTTCCTATTGGGGGCTCTTCACAGGGGCAGAGGAGCTGCTGATCTATTGCCCTGGCTGTAGGAGATCTCCTGGGAGGCTTTCATACTGTTGAGTCTTCAGTAGAGCAGTCAAGCTGTTGTCTAACTGCCCTGAGTGCAGCTAATCCTCCACTGCTCTGAGAATAGCAGATCCTCAACTGCTCTAAGTGTAGAGGGTTATGAACTGCTCAACTGCCTTGAGTGTAGTTTGGAACACCTCTGAGTGTGCAGGGGGTACTCTATAATGTATAGGGATATGGAGTATTTCTTCACAGGAGCAGACCAACTAGGGATCTGCCCCAGCAGCAAGGACCAGATGGAGGCAGTGGATAGGACAGAAGGGGAATGATATTCAGGAGGGAGGGGGTTTTGGTGGGTGATGGATTCCGAGTTTACCATGCTCCCAGCAGCAACTCCAGGACTTGGGAGGGGGGGTTCTTACCAACTGTTATGAGTGTAGCAAGTCCTCTAGGATGGATCAGGATATGGAGCATACCAACTAGGGGGTCTCTCCGAGCAGTAAGAACTGGGTCGAAGGAGAAACCACATTTCCTTTTTTTCTTTTTTTTTCTTTTTAAAGATTTATTTATTATTATAATTAAGTACACTTTGCTGTCTTCAAACACATCAGAAGAGGGCATCAGATCTCATTTCAGGTGGTCGTGAACCACCATGTGGTTGCTGAATTTGAACTCAGGACCTTCTGTAGAGCAGTCCGTGCTCTTACTTGCTGAGCCATTCCTCCAGCCCTGAGAAACCATATTTTCAAGGAACTAGGAATTAAGAAATTATAACATTATTAAACCATACAGAATATTTAACAATGCCCAAAGGTAAGTGGATTTCAGAAATCATAACTGTGTATAGCAATTTTTATGTAACATCAACACTAAATTTTATGACTTAGAAAAAAACCATCACTAAGTTCTGTGTTTCATCTTTAACAAAGATAAATTTCTATAAGTAAATGGGTAGACTCCCCATATTACTTTGACAGTTTTACTCATGGAATGCCAGCTGGATAATGTCAGAATGATACAAACTAGGGTTATCTGAGAAAAGGGAACCTCAGTGATAGCATATTGACCTTTTAGGCAAATATATGGGGATATTTTCTCGAGTTCATGCCAACTGCGGGTAACTGGTAGTGAGGTGTAAAGGAAGGAAAAAACAACCAACCAAGCCATGGGGAGAAATAGGCATTTCTATCATGACTTATGCTTCAGTTTCTGCCTTTATGTTTCTTGCCTTAAGTTCATACCTTTTATAGACTTGACCATGTTGTTTTCAGGAGGATTATAAAAGGACTTCAAAACTCTGGATTAGAGAAGACATTGAGTGTTCAGAGCTTAATGAGCTGTTGTGGGAACTTAGAAGGTAATTCTGAGCACAGTGCAGATGTTGGAGGTTTGCCTTCTAAAGATTTAGAGGGAATTGAAAACTGGGTAACAGTCTTTCATGAACTATTTTGTATTAAAACTCAATTGTGCTATCCAGCTGGAGTTGAAGAATTAACAGTGATTGATAACATTCCAGAACTTCTAGCAGAAACTTTGTTTTGCTGGAATAACCAACTCTGGTTAACTGGAGCTTTGAAATTAGCAGCAATTGAGAAGAGAAATGAAAAAAAAATCTGGAAATATTTTCTCAGGGTCTGCACATAGCAGTTGTGGTCCAAGTTAGTTTACATTGTTGGTGAACATATACGGGTTGTTCCAATGCCCTAGAAACATACATAGCAGAAAACTGACTGCCTGGTTTGACCCCACTGGGAGAGGATATACCAAGTCCTGTAGAGACTTGATGTCTCAGAGAAATGGGATGCATGGGGAAGGACACCCTCTCAGAGATGAAGGGAGGGGTGATGGGGTAGGGAAATCTTGAAGGCAGAAACACTTTGGATCTAAATAATAAATAAAATAATTAATTAAAAAACAAAATGTTAAAAAAAAAGGTGTGGTCCAGTGAAGTCAGTGTTGCATATCATGCTGACAGCTGAATTTCATAACATCTAAGAGTAACATAGGTTCTACTGGTCTTGAAAACATGAAAATGTTATTGATAGCAACTGTATCCTGATATTATGTGACAGGAATGACATCTCTGAAGGAAGAATAAGGACTTCGGTAAGGTGGGAGCCTCAGTTGTAGTGGAAACTCACATATCAGAGAAAAAAGTGTGATACTATGACCACAAGGTACAGTGCCAGCTGTGGAGTAGAGCACACTTGAGCCATGAGATAACTTGCTTGTGCTGTGGAAGGCAGGGATGAAGAAGTGGAGATGGTTGGGTGGTTGGGAGCCCAGATGAATGAGTGGGTCTTAGCTATCAAGCATTGGGATATCTGTATTTATGCTGTTGAATTTGGGTATTATGTTGATTGTATTTGTATCCTGATTTTTTCCCCTTGAAATAAGAAGCATTTAACTTGATTTTTCATTTTATAGCAACCTACAGTTAAGAGACTGAATATTTTACATGCTATGGCCTTTAAGTGCTGAGATTTTCCAAGATTGTGGGATTTTAAAAATTATTTACATTTTATACTGCAATGATATTATTAATATGAGATTTTTGTTTGGAGTTCAATAGTTACCCATTTGTATGACATGTTGACAATGGAAATTTATGCTGAATTGACTTTAGTAGGCTGGACACACAAAATCAGTTTGTCTGGAAACCTCCATTGGGGAAAAAATGTCTCTATCTGATTGTTATACAAGGCAATCTGTTTGGCATTTCTTGGTTTTGTGTCTGATGTAGAAGGATAAGCCCTCAGTAGTTGGGGCCATTCCTGAGCAGGTGATACTGGTATGTAAAAGAAAGAAAGCTTCTCAGCAAGCTAAGAAGAGAAAATCCTTAATCATCATTTCTCCATGACATTTAATTCAATAAGAGCCTCCAGGTTCCTATCTTAAATTGCTGTTCGAATTTCCTTCAAAGATGGACTGTGATGTGGAGGATATATAAATCAAATTAACCCTTTCCTCTAAAAATGCTTTTGGTCATGGTACCTTATCACAGCAATAATAAAAATCATAAGACATACAGCAGTACTAAATTATAACAAGAGTCTAAATTTCAATATGATAACTTCATTGTTCATGATAGTATACATATACCTATAGCAAAGAAATAATAATGTCCATTAAATATAAAAATGCTTAATAGGAAAAAACATGATTCATTAATTCAACAAATAGTTTTTTATATAAATCATAAGCTCTAGTGACTATTAATAGAAGAATTTTCAAATAATTTTATGTATTAGAATAATACAAATATTTGTCTATACAATGGGTGAGATAATAAAACTGAGGAAACAAAAGTAGAAGATTTATTAATTTTAAGTAGCTATATTTCCTAACATAAAATGTATGAGCATAACATCTACAGTGACATGAAAATGAAACAAAGCAGTCACCCATAACCTTTAAGACTAATGAAGTATTCAATGTCTACCTTTAATATGATAGATAACTGAAATATAACAAATACAATCCTGTTCACTCTAACATATGGACAAACTGAATGTGTCTGAGGTCTTTTTAGTATTCTAAGCTATTATAAGCAGTAAGTACTGGGAATTCTGAGTTTTTAGGCTAATATTGACTTATCAGTGAGTGTATACCATGTGTATACTTTTGTGACTGGGTTACTTCACTCAGGATGATATATTCAAGTTCTATCCATTTGCCTGCAAATTTCATGAAGTCTTTGTTTTTAATTGCTGAGTAGTACTATATAGTGTAAATATACCAAGTTTTCTATATCCATTCCTCTGTTGAGGAACTTTTGGCTTGTTTCCAGCTCCTGGCTATTATAAATAAGGCTGCTATGAACATAGAGGAGCATGTGTCCTTACTACATGTTAAAGCATCTTCTGGGTTTATGCCTAGCTGTGGTATAGCTGGATCCTCAGGTAGTACTGTGTCTAATTTTCTGAGTAACTGTCAGACTGATTTTCAAAGTGGTTAGAGCAGCTTACAATCCCATCAGCAATGGAGGAATACTCTTTTTTCTCTACAAACTTGTCAGCATCTGCTGTCACCTGAGTTTTTGATCTTAGACATTCTCACTCGTGACAGGTGGAATCTCAGAGTTATTTTTATTTGCATTTCCCTAATTACTAAGGATACTGAATATTTCTTTCAGTGTTTCTTGGCCACTAAGGTTTCCTCAGTTGAGAATTCTGTTTAGCTCTGTTCCCCATTTTTAAATAAGATTATTTGATTCTCTGGAGTCTAACTTTTTGAATTCTTTGTATATATTGGATATTAGCCCTCTATTAAATATAGTATTGGTAAAGATCTTTTCCCAATATGTTGGTTTCCAAAGGATAGTGTCCTCTGTCTTACAGAAACATTGCAATTTTATGAGGTTTCATTTGTTGATTCTTGATCTTAGAGCATAAGCTGTTGGGGTTCTATTCAGGTCATTTTCCCCTGTGCCCATGTGTTTGAGGCTTTTTATCACTTTCTCTTCTACTGGATTTAGTATATCTGGTTTTATGTAGAGGTCCTTGATCCACTTGGACTTGAGCTTTGCACAGGGAGATAAGAATGGATCCATCTCATATATGGTCACCAATCCTGCACACTATTTTGGATGCTGGGAAGTGCTTGCTAACAGGAGCCTGATATGGCTGTCTCCTGAGAGGCTCTGCTAGAACATGACAAATAGAGGTGGATGCTCATATCCAACCATTGGACTGAGCATGTGGTTTCCTAAAGAGGAGTTGGAGAAGGGACTGAAGGAGCTGAGGAGGTTACTAACCAGACCCTCCAGAGATCCCAGAGAGTCGACCACAAACCAAAGAGTACACATGGAAGGACTCATGGTTCTGGCTGTGTATGTGGCAGAGTGTCCTTGTTGGACATCAATGGGACGAACGTCACTTGTTCCTGTGGGGGTTTGATTCCTTAGTGTAGGGGAATGCCAGGGCAGGAAGGTTGGAGTGAGTTGGTGTGTAGGGGGAGAACCCTCATAGAGGCAGGAGGAGGGGAAATGGGATAGGGGGGTTCTGGAGGGGAGACTTGTAGAGGGAATAACATTTGAAATATAAATAAAGAAAATACTCAATAAAAGAAGAAATAAAATAGAAAAGAAGTACTGATCAAAGTGTGGTTCTCAAAAATTTATTTCCTTATGATATTATAATTGTTTCCCTATTAATTTTTCTACAATGTTAGAGCAATTTTTTACCATTTAATAATTAGCATTTGACGTTTTTCACAGATTAACACTTATGGCTCACTATGTATTTGAACTCTGGAGTTGTCCTCTGTTATGAAATTTGCAACTTTACTTTACCTTAGTGTTAGTGTCACAGTATATTTTTAATTTAATTTTTCTTAGTATATTTGAGTACCAAAGGAAAAGAAAGTTCTTTCTTTCATGCTTCTAGAGTCATTGTAATGATACAATGAAAAATACTAAAAATTGCAAGAAAATCAAAAGATATATGTTAAATGTTTGTTTTCCAAATATCTTATTACCTGATAATTCTGTAGGTAATCCTTAAGTAGCAAATTTATCAGCACTAATGGTTTCAGTGGTGTTATTGATTTCATTAATAGAGAACAAAAATAAATCAGCTATGCTTACCCATTTTACATTATTCCAGTGCCTGAAATATTCTATTGAAGCACCTTAAATGTATTCTAGAAAAATAGTTAATTTGTCAGTCTCTAGAAAATGTAAATTATCATTTAATTCACTCTAAATACCCTGTAACTTATAAAAATTTGGCTAACCTATAATTATGGTACCAATAAAAACTGGTATGACTCATTAATATCCACAACATATAGATATTTGGAAAACAGCTTACAACAGTAGAAAAACCAGGTAGCCCTTGAACAGAGAGAAAGTGAAACAGCATACTCTATATGAATGTATAAACTTTAATCCAAATTAGAATAATTTTAAGTTTTATAATCATGGATCACTTGTATATCATTTCATAGATATTGTAAACCTCCTTTACTGTTTGTATATACAAGCTGTACTTTCTTTTTGTGTGTTTATATACACCATATATAACCTTAAATATATATCACATTTTTATCTGCCAAAAAAGCTACCAATACTGTATAAATTATTTCATGTATTATTGCTTTTCTTTAGACTTTTCTATCCTTCGCTTTGCTGCTAAATATGGCTTTAAATGTCAACAACCTTTTCATTGAGAAGTTTACCTTATGTACAAACCACTGTACTTTCTCTGGGTTCTGTCACTACTCTCATGAACATGAGATGATAAAATAGAGACTGGCACTTGCCAAGCAGAGTCTATAAAATATTAACAACCTCTTTTCTAATATTTGAGTATGTTTTAGATGTATTTCAGTGAAGAAAATTTGTGTGCCTCAAGAATGATATACTACAAGTAAGCTGAAATGATTCATACAGATTATGGTGTGTGTATGGTGTGTGTGTGTGAGGGGGGATTGTGTATATGTCTGTGTGTATCTGTGTATGTATGTATGTCCTTGTGTATGTCTGTGTAGTAAGGAAGTGTTTTTTTCTGGTATTTTTTTTTATTTGAGGTATGTCAGTTTTAAATCCTTGCAGATAGACTGAACTTTAACCAAAAGAAACAGGTAAAAACTATTTTTAGTATGTGTAACTAAGTATAAAAAACTAAAATGGTATGCTCTGAATTACTTTTCAGGATATAAGAAAAAAATTAAAAATAAAACCAGGAGGCCCATATTTCATTCTAAATGAATAACATACAAAACTGTTTCTGAGTCTTTCTTTTAGTGTGGAATATGTTAAAATACAAAGAATCAAAATGAGAGAATAAGAGAAAAAATTGTTTGCTTCAGAGAACACTGATAACATTGTATTGAAAATGATGACATTCAAAATAGCAAATTCAAAAGCAATTTCAATGTGCTTATAACTAATTGTAAAAAGACATTTTGTGCTAATGTATAAAGGAAAAGGTTCACCAGATGGTTTTCAAGTGTGGTTTTACCAGCTTACAATCCCGCCAGCAATGAAGGAATGTCCTTCTTTTTCCAGATCCTTACCAGCATCTACTGTCACCTGAGTTTTTGATCTAAACCATTCTAACTGGTGTGAGGTGGAATCTCAGGGTTGTTCTGATTTGAATTTCCCTGATGACTAAGGATGTTGAACATTTCTTTAGGTGCTTCTCAAGCATTCTGTATTCCTCAGTTGAGAATTCTTTGTTTAGCTCTGTACCCCATTTTTAATAGGGTTATTTGTTTCTCTGGAATCTACCTACTAGAGATCTGTGTATATATTGGATAATAGACCTCTATCAGATGTAGCATTGCTAAGGATCTTTTTCCAATCTGTAGGCTACTGTTTTGTACAATTCAAAGTGTCCTTGTCTTACAGAAGCTTTTCAATTTTATTAGGTCCCATTTTTCATTTCTTGATCTTATAGCATAAGCTATTGATGTTCTGTTCAGGAAACTTTCCCCTGTAGCAGTCTTGTTTGAGGTTTGTTTCCACTTTCTCTACTATTAGAGTTAGCATATCCACTTTTATGTGAAGGTTATGAAGACCCTGCTACACCACTCCTGGACATATACCCAAAAGATGCTCCATCATATAACAAGTACATATGATCCATTATGTTTATAGCAGCTTTAGCTGAGATACACCTCAGAAGATAGGATACACCTCACAGTATCCTATTCCTCCCTCAAGGAACAGAAGATACTAATTTCCCTATTTCAACAGTGGGGATGAAAACAAAAATAGGTCAAAGATTCTTCTATAGTTTCAAAACAAAAGAAATAGATGTGAGATAACAGACTGGCAATATTTGTCCTAGATGATTTGTAATGTGCTTTCCTACAAAATGAATTAAATTTTTTAAGAAAAGAAGATACTCCATTTGTTCACAAATCAAAATCTCAGAAGCTATCTCATTTCCTAAATAAAACATCTTATCAGTATCAGCAATAGTCCCTTTGAATGTATGAACTAAAA
>JADRCD010122394.1:12301-22612 GCA_019843815.1 Montemys delectorum
ATTTATATTTGTTTGTTGCTTATTAGGTTTGAATATGTAGGTATCATAAGTTTGTCCTTAAACAGTTCACTATCACTATTTGTGAATATATGTATGCCTGATTCTTTTTATATGAAATTATTGCTTTGTAATGAAGCATCAATTATTTTTAAAGGTGTATCTAATACTAATATTCTTTTTATTGGTTATTTATTTACATTACAAGTATAAGTTCTCTTATTGTTGAGAATAATTTTCCATAACTTCCTTTTCTAATTTCAGAAAAACTTGAGAATTGCTCTTTTTATCTCTGTGAAGAATTAAGTTGGAATTTTGATGGGGATTGCATTGAATCTGTAGATTGCTTTTGGTAAGATAGCCATTTTGACTATGTTAATCCTGCTGATCCATGAACCTGGGAGATTTTTCCATCTTCTGAGGTCTTGTTTAATTTCTTTCTTCAGAGACTTGAAGTGCTTGTTATACAGATCACTTGCTTAGTTATAGTCATACCAAGATATTTTGTATTATTTCTAAATATAATAAAGGGTATCATTGCTCTAAGTTTTTTCTCAGCCAGTTCATTCTTTGGGTAGAGAAAGGCTACTGATTTGTTTGAGTTAATTTTATATCTAGCCACTTTGCTGAAGTTGTTTGTCATCTATAGGAGTTCTCTGGTGGAATTTTTGGGGTCACTTAATTATACTATCATATCATATGAAAATAGTGATATTTGACTTCTTCCTTTCCAACTCGTATCCCTTTGGTCTCCTTTTGTTGACTATTTGCTTTCTCTAGAACTTCGAGTACTACATTGAATTGGAAGGGAGAGAATGGGCAGCCTTGTCTAGTCCCTGATTTAATTGGATTCAGTTTGCAAAAATTTTATTGAGTATTTTTGCATCAATATTCATGAAGGAAATTGGTCTGAACTTTTCTTTCTTTGTTAGGTCTTTTTGGTTTAGTTATAAGAGTAATTGTGGCTTCATAGAACAAATTTTGTAGAGTACCTTCTGTTTTTATTTTGTGCAATAGTTTGAGAAGTATTGGCATTAGATCTTCTTTGAAGGTCTGATAAAACTCTGCACTAAACCCATCTGGTCCTGGGCTTTTTTTGGTTGGGAGACTATTAATGAATGTTTCTATTTCGTTAGCAAATATGGGACTGCTTAGATCATTGATCTGGTCTTGATGTAACTTTAGTATCTGGTATCTGTCTAGAAAATTATCCATTTCATCCAGTTTTTTCAGTTTTGTTGAGTATAGGCTTTTGTAGTAGGCTCTCATGATTTTTTGAATTTTTTCAGTGTCTGTTGTTATGTCTCCCTTTTCATTTCTGATCTTGTTTATTAGGATACCGTCTCTGTGCTCTCTAGTTAGTCTGGCTAAGGGTTTTTCTATTTTGTTGATTTTCTCAAAGAACCAGCTCTTGGTTTGGTTGATTCTTTGTATAGTTCTTTTTGTTTCTATTTGGTTGATTTCAGCCCTGAGTTTGATTATTTCCTGCCTTTGACTCCTCTTGGGTGAATTTGCTTCTTGTTGTTCTAGAGATTTCAGATATGCTGTCAAATTGGTGGTGTATGCTCTCTCCAGTTTCTTTTTGGAGGCACTTAAAGCTATTAGATTTCCTCTTTGGTCTGCTCTCATTGTGTCCCTTTAGACTGGATATATTGTGGCTTAATTTTCATTAAACTCTAGAAAGTCTTTAATTTCTTTCTTTATTTCTTCCTTTACCAATTTATCATTGAATAGAGTGTTGTTAAGCTTCCACATGTATGTGGGCTTTCTATTGTTTATGTTCTTATTGAGGAGCACCCTTAGTCCATGGTGATCTGATAGGATATAAGGAATTATTTCAATCTTTTTGTATCTGTTGAGGCCTGATTTGTGACCAATTATATGATTAATTTTGGAGAAGATATCATGAGGTGCTGAGAAGAGCATATATCCTTTTGTTTTAGAATAAAAATTCTGTAGTTATCTGTTAAATTCATCTATTTCATAACTTCTATTAGTCTCACTGTGTCTTTGTTTAGTTTCTGTTTCCATGATCTGTCTTTTGCAGAAGGTGGGGTGCTGAAATCTCCCACTATTAATTTTGTGTGTTTTGAGGTTTAGTAAAGTTTCTTTTATGAATGTAGATGCCATTGTATTTGGAGCATAGAGGTTCAGAATTGAAAGATCATCTTGATCGATCATAACTTTAGTATGAAGTGTCCCTCCTTATCTTTTTTGATCCCTTTATGGTGAAAGTCGATTTTATTCAATATTAGAATGGCTAGTCCAGCTTTTTTATTGGGACCATTGGCTTGGAAAATTGTTTTCCAGCCTTTTATTCTGAGGTAGTATCTGTCTTTCTCACTGAGGTGGGTTTCCTGTATGCAACAAAATGTTGGGTCCTGTTTATATACACAGTCTGATAGTCTATGTCTTTTTATTGGGGGATTTAGTCCATTGATATTAATAGATTCTAAGGAAAAGTAATCTTTCCTTTCTATTATTTTTGTTGTTGAAATTCTGTTTATGTGGCTATATTCTTTGAGTTTTGTTGGAAGATTACTTTCTTGCTTTTTCTAGGATGTGCCATGGGACAAGCCAGTCAAAGGTCCCTGGGAGAAATTGGGTACCCAGTAATCATGAGGGAAAGGATTCAGCAAAGAAAAAATGACACACACAGACATGGACACAAGGGAGTGTTGTATCTGAGTGTATATTCTCAAAATAGGCATCAGACTTTTATGATCATTACAAAAGAGAAAGAAAAGTTAGGTGACAATGGGTCTGAAACAGCAGCTGCCTCCTCTGGACTGGTGCAGCACCCCTGGGCTCAGAGTGCTCTGGCTGTATGGGGCTGGGCAGAGTCCCAGAGGCCTGCAGGCTGATGGAGGGTAGAGGGTAGATTGTCTCATGGCACACTCTCACACACTCGCTAGGCTCATGGTCTAGCCCATCCTTAGTAAATGCCTACTATGCTAATTTTCTGGGCTAGCAGAGATATACCTCAGGGGTCCCATTTTTCTAATTCCTGAGATTGGTTTAGCTGCTATTCTAATGTAGTCTCCCATATATGATTGAAATGAGGATTCTTGCCCTGGGATTTTCAACGCTGATTCTGTAAACTTCTATGCCCTACCCCCTTCATTATCTCCCTAACAATGCCAGAGGAAATTAGTCTGAATGGGTAACATTCATTATGAAATTCCAAGCCAAGGTTTGGCTCAGCAAAGATTAGCGTATTAGAATATAGGTGAAGGTCAGTCAGAAACCAACGTCCAGTTTTTGGTTAGCTATTAGTAAATAATTTCTTGGGTAGCACCTAACACATGAGACCCTCCATCAACTATTGCAAGGACAAATCTAGGCTACCTTTGAGTTACAAATGCCAAAAGGTCCCCAGGAGACTAGCTTCTCTGAAGCTTTTCCCCTCATGAACTGCTGTCACACAAACTTGACTAGATTGTGTGTGGCAATTCTCTCTCTTTTATTATTTTTCAGATGAAGTTCCATAATGTCCTGCCTCCTCATGGCTAGGGATCTCAGAGGAACTCTAAAAATAAGTGGAAGCACAACAATCACTATTAAAATAATGTCAATTATAATAGCATGCAAGATTATATACTGAACCCAGTCCAAGGGATTCAGTACGCTTAGATTATTTTTTAAATTGTTGGCCAATTCATCAGTGTTCCATGTATCCAAATGACTTTTGTTAATATCTGAAATGTCTGCCTTTAATTGTTCGGTATCATGAGAAATATCTATATCCTTCCATACTCCTTGCAAATGATCCTTAGTCTTTATAGGGTAATGGCATGACACAAATATACTGAAATGAAGGATGACACTTAGTAGCTAACCTAACCTTCCCATGGCTAAAACTACTTCTTCTAAGGCATTGATCTTTGCCTCCAATTTCTTATTTATTATGTGTTGTTCAGATAAACCTATGGAAATATTCCTATGCATATCATTAACAAAAAGTTGGCATCAGAGTGGCTCCCATTGCTGCAGTCTGTGGCAGAGCTAGTAAGAGTGAATATCTATTCTGCTTCTTCCTTCTATTTTCTGTGTGCCTTTGTTTTCGAGAAAGGCAGAATCGGTTGGACCAGTTGTCAGAGATCTAGATTGGAGATTCTGCATTCTGTGGAAAAAACATAAACATATCCTCTTCCCAATGTGATTAAGATATCTGGGCCTTTCCTGGCTCCAGTTAAAGGATTATTCCATTTCACCTAGGCATAATTATGCCTGGTTGTAGGATGCCATAGATTCTCAGAGAGTTCCTTGGAATCCAAATTTTAAAATGTTAAAAATAAAAACTATGATTTAAATAATGTACACAGGGATATAATTCTCATTTTTTTTTGTTTAAAAGTCAAATTGTTTAGAGTGCAATGTACATGTTCAACAATTAATTGTCTCTGAGAAAATTAAGAAATCCCAGTAACAAAACATCTCAAAACTTGAGTGTAATAACCAGTTCCATAATCTGTTCCAATCTGATTAGGAACATCAAGCATAGAAAAATAGTGTAGGAAATTATTACATTTTTTTTTGCTTTGTCTGGTAAGGAAAAATTAAAAGTTTGATTTTAGCACTTTAAAAAACAATGAGTACAGCATGTAGTTCAACTATTTGTGCCAAACATGTGATCTAATCACATATACCTTTTTCCTATAGAAGGGTTGTAGATATATTTTTTAGGGGATGCATACATAAATTTACAGGAAATATAAAAGCATACATAAAAGCAAATTTTAACAATTTGTCTTTTGGAAGATGAGGTCTTAGCCAATTAACATTTCTTGGAAGCTTTTGAAAATAATTTGAAGTAAGCAAATCATTTTTTTCTTTCTTCTTATAACTTTCTTTATATAACTGAGGTCCAAATATTGAAAAGGATATTGCCTCTGAAACTTTTTCTGGAGCAGTTAATACTCATTTTTTCAAGCTCGTGGTAAGAGAGCAAAGGCATTAAGATTTCTTATTAGAGGAATTAAATAATAAATAATGTACATTGAAAATTCAAAGTCCTAGCTTCTTGCACTGAAACAGACACAAAAAATTATACATAATGTAAGACTTTTAGCCATTTTTTAAAGGCAAGATTTTCTAATGATTGCATACTCACTAGAAGCAAAGTCTTTAAAATTATTAGGATGTAGAAGGAAAAGGAACCTTTTATATACATAGTAACTTTATATGAAGTAGGTAGGCCAGATTGTAATGTTTCTACAAGTTCCATGACCTTTTCTGATCCAGTCTATTTGCTGTTCTATAAGCTTCTTATATGTTCATGGGCATCACTTTCTTTAGGTTAGGGGAGTTTTTTTTCTATAATTTTGTTGAAGATATTTACTAGCCCTTTAAGTTGGAGGTGTTCACACTCTTCTATACCTATTATCCTTAGGTTTGGTCTTCTCATTGTGTCCGGGATTTCCTGAATGTTTTGGGTTAGGAACTGTTTAAATTTTCCATTTTCTTTGACTGTTGTGTTGATGTTTTCTATGTTATCTTCTGTACCTGAGATTCTCTCTTCTATCTCTTGTATTCTGTTGGTGATGCTTGCATCTACGGTTCCTGACTTCTTTCCTAGGATTTCTATCTCCAGAGTTGTCTTTCTTTGTGATTTCTTAACTGTTTCTACTTCTATTTTTAGGTCCTGGATGATTTTGTTCAATTCCTTCACCTGTTTGGTTGTGATTTCCTGTAATTCTTTAAGGGATTCTTGTGTTTCCTCTTTAAGGGCTTGAACCTGTTTACCTGTGTTCTCCTATATTTCTTTAAGGGAGTTATTCATGTCCTTCATTACTCTATCACAATCATGAGATATGGTTTGAGATCCAAATCTTGAATTTCCAGTGTTTTGGGATATCTAGGACTTGTTGTGGGAGTAATAGGTTCTGATGAAGCCAAGTAGTCTTATTTCTGTTAGTAAGACTCTTGTGTTTGCCTTTCGCCATCTGTTGACCTCTGGTCTTAGATGTTCTTGCTGTCTCTGGCTGGAGTTTGTACCTCCTGTGGGTCTGTAAGCCTGTATCATCACTTCTGGGAGATCAGCTCTCTTCTGGCAAAATCCATGCACAGAGGGCTGTGGATCAGTAGTCTGTCCTGAGTCTTGGGGTCAGAGCACACCCTGAAGAGAGGCTCTCTGCTTGCAGGAAAGGTACATAGAGGCCTGTGTATCTGCTGTCCCTCCTAGGCATAGACTGAGGTAGAAAGGAACATGTTTCAGCTACCCTGCACTTCTAAGGCCTGGGCCTCCTAGCTGGTCCCACCTTAGAAAGTCACTGGAGAGAAAATGGTACTCTCACCCAAGTCCCTGGCTTAGAGCACTCCCTGGAGGCAAGCAGGGGCAGAGAGCTAATGTCTCCCAGTTTAAAATGTAATTTTCTACTGTCTGCCCTTGAATCAGTTCTTACTGTTCTTATCTAATTGCAATTAATGCATTCTATTTCTCTTTTAATTAATTATATACTTGACACTAAGCTCTGTTCTACAGATATCATTTGGTGATAACTGTATGTAATACTCATATTCTATACTCTGAAAACAGAATGACTAATGATATTAAAAAGAAAAAAAATATACCACCATCTAACAATGACCAGGAGGAAACGTTTTTGTTTTAGCTCGTTATGTGATTTTCTCCACACCTTTAAAACCTCTGTTTTATAACTATTAATGATTTATGTCATTACTAAATAAGAAACACCACCTAGGAATAAATAATTTATATCTTTGTTTTTTCTGAGTGTGAATTTCACAAATCTTCTCTGCTCCAATTTCAATTTTACCATGTGTGATGTTGTCATTTGGAGCTGACTGGTATGATCCTTTAATGAAATTAATTTAATTCTTATAGTAGGTTTCTTCCCTTCCATTCTTCGACTTCATAGTTAAACCAAGAATTAGGATTAGTTTTATTATTTAGTTAATTATTGATGTTCTCCAAAGATAACCAAAAAGTATATCTTCTTCTTCATAAAAAATTCTCACAAGAAATTGTTCTTACTAACACTCTTGAAATTATCTAGACCCATAGAGTATCATTTAACAAATAGTCTATCATCTGCAGGAGACAAAGAACATATCATATCTTCTTATAGAAACCACTATTTCCTCTGGTGATAAAATGCCTAAAACTTTACAAAAAATACTTAGGTGAATATATATGTTAAAATCTTACTAAAAACACTAAATATTTCAGATATAAGGCATTATTTTTATTTCAGATTATTTGTAAAATTATACCACAAAGACAAAACAGAAAAATTGATTCTTAGAATTATTTTGTTTTTCAGAATTTCTTATAGCACTTCTATAATATTAATGCTATTTTCTATTCCTCAGAGTAGGTATATAGTTATTCTGATTAATATTTGTGACTAGTAGATTTAGCAATTCAATATTACTTTATGCAAATGCTTCCTTGGAACCTCAGAGATCTAATAATCTTGGAAGAAATTGTCTCTTTACACATTTCTAAGTTTCTCTTCATTCACACTATGTATATTAGAGCATGAGTATAGACAACAAAGTAGTCAAGTTAAAAGAGACCATCCATTTGTAATCATAGGTTATCACAGATTTCTAAAATTGTCTTCATGTGATAAGTTATTATTTATAGATGCCAAGTTTTTATTTGTAGATACTATCACATACAAATACACATTTATATCACCTAATAATTTTTTCTTTTGTTCTAAATGACAACTTCTTTGCAAAGTTTAATATTGCCTCTATAAAACTTCTATTAAAATTTATACAGATTAAAAAGTAATAATCACAATAGTACTGAAAATGAATATTTACAATCTCCCAAATGTCAAATTTCTTGGATAGATTTTACCATTTTGTTTTTAGCCAATTTTATAATAGCTATTGATGGTGTTTGAAATAATATATAACTATATTCTTAAAAAGCTAAGACAAATAATTTTTCCTGTACCTTGCCTCTTGATAGAGAAATACCAGATTCATGTCAACTATAAAATGAAATTAGCCATCACTTAAAAAAGAAAAAAAAGGAATATTTTTCCTTTGGTTACATAAGTTTGCTTCTTTCTTTCTACTTACATCAAAACTCTTCTATCATCAGAGTTAGTAGTGGGAGAAACTCTATTAAAGAGTTGCTTTCAGAAATACTGAAGTAATAAATATAGTAATATTCTTCTTAGCAATTTAAATTTATTTTATATATAAAGCAACCAAATGCTGTAAAAATGTACAAGCTACTTAGGAGGAAAAATATGAAAAAAATGAGAAAAGCAAAAATCAACCCAACAAAGAATTACTGGATGGAAATTTATTTAAGTATATGATGAATTGCTTTTTCTGGCAAAGGATAATGTTAAAAAATCTGTGGTAGACATAATTATTTCCAGGCCAAATTATGACCCTGATTAAATCTCTTGTGAGCTTATTACCATGAATGGTAAATATTAGCTTCAGTTGGAAATAAGTTATCTGATAATCAGATCATTTTTTTCTTTTCTTTTTTCTTTTTCTTTCTTTTTTTTTCAAGACAAGGTTTCTCTGTATAGCCCTGGCTGTCCTAGAACTCACTCTGTCCGCCAGGCTGTCCTCGAACTCAGAAATCTGCCTGCCTCTGCCTCACAAGTGCTGGGATTAAAGGCGTGCACCACTGTCCTGCGGATAATCAGATCTTTAAAAAGAAATTTTAAGAGAGTATCTTGGTGTATACATTAATTGCACAGTATAAACACATGAGCTCTTAAATTGGAAAAGAAGGGCAGAAGTGGGAAAACCTATATATCTATATGGTGAGGAGTAAACCTGGAATTTCTGCCTGTTAAAAGGATGGAAGAGTATCACAGGCAAAGGGATGTGTCAACTTTTATAACCTGGTACTATTCCCTAGAATACAACTTTGAGACAATGAGGAACTTCTTTCCAAAACAAAGGGATGGAATGCTGTCAAAAATCCCAGTGAAGCTCTGAATACCCAAGATACAATCCATAAATCACAAGATACTCAATAAAATGGAAGACCAAAGTATGGATACTTCAATCTTTCTTAGAAGGGGGAACAAAGTACCCATGGAAGTAGTTGCAGAGACAAAGTGTGGAGCAGAGACTGAAGGAAGGACAATCCAGAAACTGCCCCACCTGGGAATACTTCCATATTCAATCAGCAAACCCAGACTCTATTGTGGATGCCAGCAAGTGCTGGCTGACAGGAGCCAGATATAGCTGTCTCCAGAGAGGCTCTGCCAGTGCTAAACTAATACAGAAGTAGAGGCTCACAGCCATTCATTGGACTGAGTACAGGGTCCCCAATGAAAGATTTAGAGACAGGACCCAAGGAGCTGAAGGGGTTTGTAGCCCCTTAGCATGACCAACAATATGAACTAACTAGTACCCTGAGGCATCCCAGGGACTAAACCACCAACCAAAGAGTACACATGGGGGGTCTCATGGCTCCAGATGCATATGTAGGAGGAGAAGTCCTTGGTCCTGTGAAGGTTCTATGACCCAGTGTAAGGAATACCAGGGTCAGGAAGTGGGAGAAGGTGGGTTGGTGAGCAGGGGTGGGGGGTGGGGAGGGAATGGGTTTTTTTTTCAGAGGGGAAACTGGGAAAGGGGATATCATTTGACATGTAAATAAAGAAAATATCTAATAAAAAATAAAATAAAAAAAATCCCAATGAACTAGCCTGGAAAGGAATCTTTTCCTTGTGTAGTCACAAAGTAGTCCTGCTGAAATCATGTTCTGAATTCAATAAGCACCAGTTTAGACATCTGATCTATGAAATTAAAAAATCAAAATTATATATGTTTCTTACCTGATGAGTTTATGTTACCAGTAAAAATAGAAAGCTGAGACAAAAGCTCACTATTATTTCCACAATACTTGGAAGTTTTAAACTACTTTGATTGAAATCCCCAGGGCATTACTCTGAAATTCATCCAAATTTATATATATATATAAATGATCAGGACAGTGGTAGTGCACACCTTTAATACTAGTACTTGGGAGGCAGAGTCAGGCTGATTTCCGAGTTCAAGGCCAGCCTGGTCTACAGAGTGAGTTCTAAGACAGCCAGGGCTATACAGAGAAACACTGTCTCGAAAAACAAAAAACAAACAAACAAACAAAAATGAATATTCAAAGCACCCCTGAAAATGAAAAATGTAAGGAATACTATACAAATACGTATTTACAATGTACTAAAATATCATGACAGCTAAACCATTTTAGATGTAGCAATGAGACTAGAGTAACCGAAAATAATTGAATAGGCAGTATCAGCATAATAATATGCTAAAAGCCCATAAAAAGGAATAAATGTAGTATTATCAAAGTGT
>JADRCD010122395.1:0-16097 GCA_019843815.1 Montemys delectorum
TTCTCCGCCTCCTCCTCCTCCTTCCCCATTGGGTTCAATTAGTGTTGACCATATACTCATAGGTATGCAGCCATCCACTAGAGCATAGGCAACCTACCAGCAGCTGCGTCCATTGGGAAAAAAGGCTCTTTCTCCCCCAGCAGCCATCAACTGCCAGTAGCTCTTTAGCTAGAGGCAGGGCCTCATGCATGCTGGGAATGTTGACTGGCTTGATTTTTGCATTAGTCTTATGCAAATAACATAAGGCCATGTCACATCCAAGAGACAGCATTTCACAGGACTCTTACCCATCCTCTGGTTCCTATCCTTGCAGAGGTGGATTGATACAGGTATCCCATTTAGGGATGAACACTCATCGACCAGATTCATCCCTTTGAGCCTTTGCATTAACCACTACCCCGGGCAAAAGGAACCTTCTTGGATCAATGTCAAGAGCAGTGCTGATATGAGCATGAGTATGAATATTTACTAGGCAGTTTGATGACATCTTTTAAGCAAAATAACAGTAGTATATTTGTCCCTAGGGCCTTATGTAGGGGTCTGTTTCTTATAGCTGTGGAGGCTGCCAAGTTAATATGTGAGGCTGTTTTAGTTAGGGTTTTCTGCTGTGAACAAACACCATGACCAAGGCAACTCTTATAAGGACAACATTTAACTGGGGCTGGTTTACAGGTTCAGAGATCAGTCTATCATCACCAAGGTGGGAAAATGTCAGCATCCAGGCAGGCATGGTACAGGAGGAGCTGAGAGTTCAATATCTTCATCTGAAGGTTGATAAAAATAGACTGATTCTCACATGGTTAGGAGTAGGGTCTCATTGCCCATCCCCACAGTGACACCCCTACTCCAACAAGGCCAAACCTACTTCAGCAAGGCTATGCCTCCTAATAGTGCCATTCCCTGGGACAAGCATGTTGAAACCACCACAAAAGTGGAGGGAACCTCAAGTGAGGAAGTGTGTCGGTGGGATGGAAGGAAATGCAGAATTCATCCTTTTTTTGAGGAAGCCTCTCAGGAGAACTCAGTTTCCTAATGATGACCTTAGTCAAGGTACCCTTAGGACCTAAGCTCCTGTTAGAAGTCTCATTCCTAACAAGATAGCTTAATAGACTATAACACTCAAACCACAAGGATGGACTGAGACACTTGATTTTAAATGCTCATGATTTCTGTGATTGTAGTGACAAAACTTCTAGAAGTTACCTAAAACATGGATTCACAGGAATTTTTATCTTTCAGTCTATTTTTAAAAATTTCTTACAAGTACTTATAGTTTTGTTTGTGTGTTTCTCAGCTCTAAATTTCAAGGTTTTATGACCCTTACCTTGCTGCCTCTGGAAGCACTGTCATCTCAACTCTTCTCCCTCCTGTGTCTGTTTTCTTTTACTACTGGACAAACTCCCTCCATTGGCTCACATTGGGTAGAAGAGACTGAATACTTGTCTCTTGTCAACCTCAAAAGATGAGGGGTTTAGGAGAGGACTGCGGTCAATGGCTTTTATTTTATTTTATACTCTAAAGTTCCCAAGTGTTCAACAATAAATCATTTATTGTCTTTATCTATAACTCCAAAGATAATCTATTTACAATAGATGAGTATCACTGATCTTTTTCATAAATGGCTATGAATCTATTATTTTATAGAAATCCTTTTAGAATTTGTTTTCAAACTATAGACTACAGGAATTGTTGCTATATTTCAATGAAGTTCTACATTTCGTTTTTCTACAAGTTAAAACTACTGTAAGCTCATCACTTATGATGAGCTAATAACGAATTTGATTTATTAAGGCAGATGCCTAGTTTGTCATTACCTTATTTTATTTTGTTTTATGAAAGAATCCATGTGGCCCATTCTGGCTTGGAACTTCTCATGTAGCCAAGGATGACCTTGAACTTCCAGTCTTTCCTTTTCTACTTCCCAAGCACTTGAATTGCAGGAGTGCATCACTTTATCTGGTTTATAGGATGCTTGACAAACCAGGGGTTTGTGTATGCTAGGCAAGCACTCTACCACCTGAGCTATATCCCCAACCCCGAGTCTGTCGTTTTACAAAATTATTCACACTATACTTCTTTAGTCAAATGTTGGATATTAGTTATGACATCATAAAACTTATAACATAAAAAAATCTATTTCATTTTTGTACATCTGTAAATGTTGATAAATTCTATTTTTTCCCTTGAGACAGGGTCTCACTTTGTAGCCCTAGATGGTCAGAAACTCAGAGATTCTCCCTCTTTAGTCTCCTTAATGCTGGAATTAAAGGTGTTTGCCACCATGCCTGGTTCTACTTGATTTTTTTTTTTAATTGTTGTTGTTTAGTTGGTTTGGTTTAGTTTTTTTGAGGCAGGATCTTTTTACATATTCCTAGCTGTTCTGAAACTCACTGTGTAGACTAGACTGACCTTGAATTTACAGAAATCTATCTGCTTCTGCATTCCAATTAAAGGTATGTGCCACCATGTCCAGCTTTCTATTTGAATTTTTATGTCTCTGTGTTAATGTTAAAATGAATTATAGCAGAACAATAGATGTCTCAGTGGGTGTGTATCTACAGGAGGATGTCTGCTCTGTAGTTAAGGCCTTGGAGTTGGTGACAGCCAGGTTGATACCCTCTGTAGTCTATGCACCTCAAGCAAAACTTTCACCATTCTGAGATACATTTTTGTGACCTATACAATGATGTAATAGTGTTATCTGCCTTATAAACTAATCATGAAGATTAACAAAATCCAGAGTGAAGGAAATTCTTCAGGAATGCCCTAGTTTTGTTGAATAAACTGAGAGAAAAATAAAGATTTTTTTTTTCTGGAAGAAGGAAAGAAAAGACTGAACATACAATACTTTTGGTAGGATACCTAAATAAAAACTGTAGCTACCATTACTGAGCATCTTTTGAATCAGACTACATTTACTTAAACCAAACTCAAGTTTATGACCTCCTTCTAGGTGCATTCTGGGACTTTTTGTCATTCAGGGAATGTTAATAAGATTCCCAACAGTGCTAATGGCAGCCCAGATAAACAGCACCACAGCTGCTATTGTAAAGACTGGCTTACCATTACATGAAAAGTGCTTAGCATCCAGGAAGTGTCCAATAATACTGCTTCCTAATATTCTATCGCAACAGGATACATTTCTCCTGCCCTAAGTAAGCTTATGGCTATATAGAAACATGTGACATGAACATAGATAACTCAAGGCTTGTGTTTAAGAATATGATGAGATATATAAAGGAGCCAAGCATTGGAGAGGAGGAAACAGAATGGAGAAATTGCAGAGGCACTTATGTGTGGACCATAGGAGCCTCCTGCCTCTGCCTGCAGTAGCTGAAATCTCTGGGTACTGAGTACTCTTGGAGAACCCCAGAGAAAGCTACTGTTAATGTAAACTCAAGATTCCCTGGGTTACACCAAAGTATTCCATGACAAAACCAAATTCACACAATATAGTTCCACAAATCTAACCCTTCAAAGGGTAATAAATGGAAAACTCCAACACAAGGAGGGGAGCTACATCTCTGAAAAAGCAAAAATGTAATCTTCCAACAAAACTAAAAGAAGATAGCCACATGAATGGAATTCCAACTCTAACAACAAAAATAATCGGAAGCATCAATTCCTTTTCCTTAATATGATATGTGTTAATATCAATAGACTCAATTCCCCAAAAAAGACATAGACTATCAGATTAGGTATGTAAACAGGACCCAACATTTTGTTGCATACAGGAAACCTACCTCAGTGACAAAGACAGACACTACCTCAGAATAAAAGGCTGGAAAACAATTTTCCAAGCCAATGATCCCAAGAAAAAAGTTGGAGTAGCCATTCTAATATTGAATAAAATCAACTTTCACCCTAAAGTGATCAAAAAAGATAAGGAGGGACATTTCATACTCATCAAAGGTATGATCTACCAAGATGAACTCTCAATTCTGAACCTCTATGCTCCAAATCAAAGGACATCTGCATTCATAAAAGAAACTTTACTAAAGCTCAAAGCACACATTGTACCACATACAATAATATTGGGAGATGTCAATACCCCATTCTCTGCAATGGACAGATCATGGAAACAGAAACTAAACAAAGACACAGTGAGACTAACAGAAATTATGAAACATGGATTTAACAGATATCTATAGAGCTTTTTATCCTAAAACAAAAGGATATAACTTCTTCTCAGCACCTCATGGTACTTTCTCGAAAATTGACCATATAATTGGCACAAATCAGGCCTCAACAGATACAAGAAGATTGAAATCATTCTTTGTATCCTATCAGATCACCATGGACTAAGGCTGCTCTTCAATAACAACATAAACAATAGAATGCCCACATACACGTGGAAGCTTAACAACACTCTACTCTATGATAACTTGGTCAAGGAAGAAATAAAGAAAGAAAGACTTTCTAGAATTTAATGAAAATGAAGCCACAACATACCCAAACTTATGGGACACAATGAAAGCAGTCCTAAGAGGAAAACTAATAGCTTTAAGTTCCTACAAAAAGAAACTGGAGAGAGCATACACCAGCAATTTGACAGCACATCTGAAAGCTCTAGAACAAAAAGAAAAAAATTCATCCAAGAGGAGTCAAAGGCAGGAAATAATCAAACTCAGGGCTAAAATCAACCAAATAGAAACAAAAAGAACTATACAAAGAATCAACCAAACCAGGAGCTGGTTCTTTGAGAAAATCAACAAAATAGATAAACCCTTAGCCAGACTAACTAGAGGGCACATAGACAGTATCCTAATTAACAAGATCAGAAATGAAAAGGGAGACATAACAACAGACACTGAGGAAATCCAAAGAATCATGAGAGCCTACTACAAAAGCCTATACTCAACAAAACTGGAAAACCTGGATGAAATGGACAATTTTCTTGACAGATACCAGGTACCAAAGTTAAATCAAGATCAGATCAATGATATAAACAGTCCCATATCGACTAATGAAATAGAAACAGTCATTAATAGTCTCCCAACCAAAAAAAGCCCAGGACGAGATGGGTTTAGTGCAGAGTTTTATCAAATCTTCAAAGAAGACCTAATACCAATACTCCTCAAACTGTTCCACAAAATAGAAACAGAAGGTACTCTACCCAATTTGTTTTATGAAGCCACAATTACTCTTATACCTAAACCACACAAAGACCTAACAAAGAAAGAAAACTTCAGACCAATTTCCCTTATGAATATCAATGCAAAAATAATAAAATTCTTGCAAATCGAATCAAAGAACACATCAAAACGATCATCCACCATGATCAAGTAAGATTCATCCCAGGGATGCAGGGATGGTACAATATATGAAAATCCATCAATGTAATTCACTATATGAACAAAGTAAAAAAAAAAAAAAACCCATATGATCATCTCATTAGATGCCGAGAAAATATTTGACAAAATCCAACATCCCTTCGTGATAAAAGTCTTGGAAAGATCAGGAATTCAAGGCCCATAGTAAAAGCAATATACAGCAAACCAGTAGCCAACATCAAACTAAATGGAGAGAAACTTGAAGCAATCCCACTAAAACTAGGGACTAGACAAGGCTATCCACTCTCTCCCTACCTATTCAATATTGTACTTGAAGTCCTAGCCAGAGTAATTAGACAACAAAAGGAGATCAAAGGGATAAGAATTGGAGAGGAAGAAGTCAAATTATCACTATTTGCTGATGATATGATAGTATACTTAAGTGACCCCAAAAATTTCAGCAAAGAGCTCCTAAACCTGATAAACAACTTTAGCAAAATAGCTGGATATAAAATTAACTCAAGCAAATCAGTGGCCTTCCTCTACACAAAGGATAAACAGGCGGAGAAAGAAATTAGGGAAACAACACCCTTCACAATAGTTACAAATAATGTAAAATACCTTGTTGTAACTCTAACTGAACAAGTAAGAGATCTGTTTGACAAGAATTTCAAGTCTCTGAAGAAGGAAATTGAAGAAGATCTCAGAAGATGGAAAGATTTCCCATGCTCATGGATTGGCAGGATTAATATAGTAAAATTAGCCATCTTGCTGAAGGCAATCTACAGATTCAATGCAATCCCCATCAAAGTTCCAACTCAATTCTTCTTATACTTAGAAAGAGCAATTTGCAAATCCATCTGGAATAACAAAAAACCTAGGATAGGGAAAACTATTCTCACCAATAAAGGAACCTCTGGTGGAATCACCATCCTGGATTTTAAGCTGTACTACAGAGCAATTGTGATAAAAACTGTATGGTATTGGTACAGTGACAGGCAGGTAGATCAATGGAACAGAACTGAAGACCCAGAAATGAATCCATGCACCTATGGTCACTTGATCTTTGACAAAGGAGCTAAAACCATACAGTGGAAAAAAGACAGCATTTTCAACAGATGGTGCTGGCTCAACTGGTGGTTAACACGTAGAAAAATGCAAATTGATCCATTCCTTTCTCCTTGCACAAAGCTCAAGTCCAAGTGGATCAAGGACCTCCATATCAAACCAGATACACTGAAACTAATAGAAAAGAAAATGGGGAAGAGCCTCAAGCACATAGGCACAGGGGAAATTTTCCTGAACAGAATACCAATAGCTTATGCTCTAAGATCAAAAATTGACAAATGGGACCTCATAAAGTTGCAAAGCTTTTGTAAGGCAAAAGACACTGTCAATAGGACAAAATGGCAATCAACAAATTGGAAAAAGATCTTTACCAATCCTATATCTGATAGAGGGCTAATATCCAATGTATACAAAGAACTCAAGAAGTTAGACTCCAGAGAAACAAATCACCCGATTAAAAAATGGGGTACAGAGCTAAACAATGAATTCTCAACTGATGAATACCGAATGGCTGAGAAGCACCTAAAGAAATGTTCAACATCCTTAGTCATCAGGGAAATGCGAATCAAAACAACCCTGAGATTCCACCTCACACCAGTCAGAATGGCTAGGATAAAAGACTCAGGTGACAGCAGATGCTAGAGAGGTTGTGGAGAAAGAGGAACACTCCTCCATTGCTGGTCGAATTGCAAGCTGGTACAACCACTCTGGAAATCAGTTTGGTGGTTCCTCTGGAAATTGAACATAATTCTACCAGAGGACCCAGGTATACCACTCTTGTGCATATACCCAGAAGATGCTCCAACATGTAATAAGCACATGCTCCACCATGTTCATAGTAGCCTTATTTATAATTGCCAGAAACTGGAAACAACCCAGATGACCCTCAACAGAGGAATGGATTCAGAAACTGTGGTACATCTACACAATGGAGTACTACTCAGCTATTAAAAACAATGAATTTAGAAATTCTTAGGGAAATGGATAGATCTGGAAAATATCATCCTGAGTGAGGTAACCCAATCACAAAAGAACACACATGGTATGCACTCTCTGATAAGTGGATATTAGCCCAGAAGATTGGAATACACAAAGTACAATCCACAAAGCACAAGAAACTCAGGAAGAAGGAAGACCAAAGTGTAGATACTTCATTCCTTCTTAAAAGAGGGAACAAAATACCCATGGAAGGAGTTGCAGAGACTAACTATGGAGCAGAGACTGAAGAAAGAACAATCCAGCCTAATATAGCTGTCTTCTGAGAGGCTCTGACAGTACCTGACTAATACAGAAGTAGAGGCTCACAGCCATCCATTGGACTGAGTACAGGGTCCCCAGTGAAGGAGCTAGAGAAAAGACCCAAGGAGCTGAAGGGTTTGCAGCCCCTTGGACGAACAACAGTATGAACGAACTAGTACCCCCAGAGCTCCCAGGGACTCAACTACCAACCAAGAAGTACACATGGTGGGACTGATTGCTCCAGCAGCATGTGTATAGTAGAGGATGGCCAAGTTGGTCATCAATGGGAGGAGAGGCCCTTGGCCCTGGGAAGGTTCTATGCTCCACTGTAGGGGAGTGCCAGGGCCAGTAAGCGGGAGAGGGTGGGGTGGCGAGCAGGGAGAGGGGGAGGGAACATGGGTTTGTTCTTGTTGTTTTTTGGTTTTTGGAGGGGAAACTGGGAAATATGACATGTAAATAAAGAAAATATCCCGGGGGGCGGGGGGGGGGGGAGATTTCCTGGGTTACTATCTATCTTAGGATTTCCATTGCTGTGAAGAGACACCATGACCAAAGCAAATTTTTTTTTTTTTTTGTCACACATCTGTCTTTATTGTAAACAGCAGGTGGGACATGTAGCAATGGTAAAAAATTAATTTACAAAAGCATAGACTTGGTGAGCTGCCTGGTGGGTACCCTTGATAAGAGACTCATGTAGATGCCAACCCATAGCAGGAAGAAGAGGACTCCAAAGCCCAGGAAGAGTGAGGCCACCAAGGAGATGAGGAGGTCTTTGTAAATGTCACGTGTGTACTTGGTAGAGGTGACCTGGTACACGAAGAACCAGGCAGTGAAGAAGATGCCGATGGCCAGAAGGACCACAGTCAGGTGAGGGATGTCAGACAGCCGGGCTCACTGGGCTGGTATACCTACTTATGGCCTCGAGCTCGAGCTCCATTTTGCCCCGCACAGGATAAACCACCGATCCGTCCCCAAAGCAACTCTTATAAAAGAAAACATTTAATTGGGGCTGGCTTACAGTCTCAGAGCTTCAGTCCATTATCATCATGGCAGGAAGCACGGCAGTGTGCAGGCAGACATGATGCTGGAGGGGCCCAGAGTTCTATATCTTGATCCGAAAGCAGCCAGGAGGAGACTATCTTCTAAAGATGGCCAGGAGAAGAGTCTCTTCCACCCTGGGCGGAGCTTAAGCGGACTCAAAGCCAGACTTCACAGTGACACGCTTCCTCCAACAAAGCCACACCTCCTAACTGTGCCACTTCCCCTGGGCCAAACACATTCAAACCGGCACACTGTTTTTCATGCGTTGCTTGTTGGTTCCAATTTATTGTCATGCAGTAGCCACTGGATGGAAGCTTTGTTAGAGGGAAGGATTCTGACTGACAGATACAGCTCACTTAGGCCTAGAGAGATTCTGTGCATAGGCCAAGGGGCCTGAGGAATAACTTGGAAAAGAGACTTGAAGCTGCATATGACTTCTCTGAGGCCCCAAGTCATCTTTTTAATTCCTTCTTATGCTTTTAGGTAGCCTTACAGGTCGTTCACAATGCTCAGGCCTGGTGGCAAGCAGAAGGGTAGCTAGCTGGATGGGAAGAGCCCTGGATTTGAGTCCTGGGTCCATCACTTGGACAAGATAGAAAGAACTGTAATTTCCTTAACCATGAAACAGAATTAGTGATACCTGTCCCACGTGTCTCGTGGGAGGACTGGGTGAATCAGTGTGTATGAAATCGGCGTTGTCACTGTCAGGGGCCTGGCTCCTTTTTGCCCTTGATTTTAGATGTATCTTGCATGTTTCACTTAAGGAAGTGTGTTTGCTGCTAGCCTTGACCAAGACAAATAAGTAGGAGACTTGTAAGTCTGTTTACAGCGTGATATGCTTTACATTCACCCTGAATTTATTTCTCTCTATTAGGAAATCCCTGCCCTGTGCATGGGAGAATTTTTCATCTTTTCACAACTCGTCACAAATACTGTGATCACTTTAAAGCCATTGCTAGGAAAAGCAGGTTTCCTCAGGACCTGCAAAGCCATTTACTCGAAAGGATAAAAGATGACCTTGTCTGAATACAGGCTGTAATTATTTCAGAGTCTGACAAAAGGCTTTTCTCTGGTCAGAGTCACTATGTCTTTGTCTGCTTGGCTCTCTTTTTGAAAAATGCAAGCTCTTGCAAGGACACTACAAAAATAGAAATGCCCATCCCAAGGTTTTAAAGAAACTTTTGAATTGATAAATTATTTATTTTTAAGAATTCTTAATATGATTGATTTTATTTTAGATATAGAACAATAAAGAACCTGCCCAAGGTTAAAAGTAGCCAAATCTGAAAGTCAGTCTGAAACTCACAGGGTTTTTTTTTTTTCATATAGATATATATAGTATATATACACATATATATGACATGCATTTATTTAGTGTGTGTGTGTGTATGTGACATGTGTAAAAATGAGAGGATATCTTACGAGAGCTGGTTCTTTCCTTCCGTCATGGGGATTCTTGGATTAAACCTAGGTTATCAGGCTCTGCTCTATGATAAAAGCTTTTATATGCTGAGCCATCTTGCCAGTCCCTCTTTTGATAAACAATTCTCGGCTTACTGCATTTACTAAATATAAACTGTGCTCTGGAAGCCTTACTTCTTGCCATCTCTGCCCCTCCCCCAAACGCCCAGACACATTCCCTCGAGACAAAGCAAACGACATTGAGAAATATGAGGTATGGACATATTACAAAGGTAGACAAGGGGAGGGATCAATTATGACTCAGATAGAGGGGAAATCTGAGACTATTTTGTGGAGGTGAAGAATTGTGAGCTGATTCTGGAGGCAGGCTTGGTCACTGGTAGGGGTAATAGATCCAAAGATAGTGTTCTGGCTCACATCGGTAAGCATACAGGACCCACAAAGCAGCCAGCCAGGAGATCTGAGCATGCACAGATTAGGGTTCAGACTGACAAAGACTCTGAATTCTGAATCGAGGCTGGGCTTTGTTTCCCAGGCATTGCCACCAGTGGCCTTTGGTGGGAATAGGATGTTATTATGGCACCAATTTAGAAGGAGGGACAGCAGTCAGGAAATCAGCAAGCCGCTTACTCAGCCCTTTAATAAGTAGGTATGTGTAGCAGGACCGTAGACCTTAGCACAACCGACTCCAAGATGGAAGTACCATTCATTCAGGCCATACAACCCAGCAAACAGACAGCATCACCTGCAAACTGAAAACAAAAACCCAATTCATCAAAGTCCATAGTTCTGGGAAAGTCTAAGTGCACTAACCCTGCCTTTTGGCTTCTGTTTTTCTGCTTTTGCCAAACTGTTCTCGCTAACTGCAGTATGTCAATCCAGAATATGGTTTTTTGTGCTTAAAAACTCACCCCGAGAAAGGCTTGCGGCTGCCTTGGGATCCTGAACATCCACTGTAGACATCAAGCAGCTTAGAAAGACTTTCTATTGGCTTAACCCCATGCCCAGGCAGTCTTCTCTGGTGGATTTAGTATGGGTGGGTCCTTCTCGTTAGGTAACAGTTGCAAGGTTGGGTACTGGCTAAACCAGCAGCTCCAGAGGGAACAAATGCTTACCAAATGGGCCAAGAGGTGGTGAGAAAAGCGTGTTCAGAGACAGAGGCCAAGGCCGTCTGAACCAGGAGCAGGTTCCATTCTACTTAAATATAGAAGATGAATAGGGCTGGACATGGTGGCTCACGTCTGTAATTCCAGCCCCTGGGAGGCTGAGGCAGGAGGATAAAGAGTTCAAGAACTCTTATTTTTGTGAGACCCTGTCCTGAAGAACTTAAAAAAAAAAAGAGAGAGAAAGATTAGCTAGGACAATAAGGCACAGGAGTTCATTCTAGAAATGACATGAAAGAGGTATGAAGTCTCATGACAGAGTCCATGAAAAAGAGGCTTCATGGGCTGGTGAGATGGCTTAGAGGTTAAGAGCACCGACTGCTCTTCCAGAGGTCCTGAGTTCAAGTCCCAGCAACCACATGGTGGCTCACAAGCAACCACATCGTGGCTCACAACCATCTGTAACGAGATCTGACTCTGACGACCTCTTCTGGTGTGTCTGAAGACAGCTATAGTGTACTTACATATAATAATAAATAAATAAATCTTTAAAAAAAAAAAAAGAAAGAAAAGAAAAAGAGGCTTCATCAGACTGGGGTTAAAGCTGTGGATGGGGTCAAGATAAACATCAGCTTATCATGTATGAGGCCCTGGTTTTAATTATCAGCACCACAAAAATAATTTAAATAAATAAATAAAGCCGTGGGTGGAGGAGAAAGGGTGGGAGACAGGGCTGGAAAGGCCAGTGGACTGGAGCATGAGATATTTGAGTGTGTTAGTTAAGACATGAACTTTAACCAGGAAGTAATGAAGGGTTCCTGAGTAGATGAGGAACTAGGATAAGTTTAAATAGCAGTAAAACCGTCCCGGTGAAATATTGTCAGGTCTTAACCTTTCAGTGAGACTGAAAAGGTCTTGCTATTGGAATTGATGTAGGAGACACTCAAAGTAACGGAATCGATGCTAATAGATTCACTTAGGAGAATTAAATCACACCAAGTAGAATGTAGCTAAGGGAGAGCTGCTTACCAAATGCCCCAAAGGTTAGTAGTGTTAACCACGCCTGTCAGACAGAAGCGGCATTTACGATGCTAGGACGTAAATATTTGTTCACCAGGACCGACCAGCCATCAGGCCCATCCCCAAAGAACATGTCTATAACAGGCAGCTCAAGGGGGCAGTTCAGGGTCACAGCCAATGTAAGTCCTAGTCTGCCATAAAACTTCCAGTTCTCTTGAGAAAAGCACAGCTCTGCCATGTAGGCAAGAGGAACCCAGGAAATAACCATTCAGCAGGAACAACACTGATGTACCAATTTAAACTTATCCACGACTAGCTTACAAATAAATGAGGCTCAGACTATGGTTATTTTATTTGGTTTGACAATTACTGGGAGGTAAGCCCTAATCTACTTTTCTAACTGTTGGCCTGGCCACCTCCCCAGTGATGTTCCTCAAATCCTTGCTGTTTCTTCTAGCCACGTGCTCATGGTTCATCCTCTCTCATGGCTCCTTCACTCTCATCCTCATTCTCCCCACCAACCATACAACTCCAAAGCCACCTACCTCTAATCCCTCTAGTCATTGGCTGTAGCCATCTTCATTTAGCCAGTAGTTTTAAATTAAGGAACAAGGTTTGCACAACAAAAGCTGGTAACTTTGGCTACAGAATTTAGCATTACAATACATAGCAACAGACTAAACCTCAACAATGTACTTAAGAAATAATTCTGGCAATGTCTTTGCTGTGTAAATTTCCCATCTACCCCAGTAACCATTTCCTGTCTCTGTTTAAATTGTTGAAGGTATAACCTGGGGCTCGGACCTAAAAGAGATTTAAGGATGACAGTGTATGTAAAATGCACAAGCCTAAGGTATATATATGTTAGCAGAATTTTCTATGTGAGGTCAGCTGTTCCTTGGGCATTTGCCACAGCTGGTAGCATGCTCTGACCCCATCCCTGCCCCTAGTAAATAGCTCCTCCATTCTTTCTCTGTCTTTTTTTTTTTTTTCTGGTTGTTCGTTTTTCTTCCTTTTCAAGGCAGGGATGCTTTGTAGGCCAGGCTGGCCTTGAACTCAGAGATCCACCTGCCTTTACCTCCGGAGTTCTGGGATTAACTGTGTGCACCACTACCATCCAGCCCTTTATTAATCTCTTAAGTGTGTGGAACGATTTCTCACTGGGAAGGAATATTATTTCCATTACAGAATTCAGACTAATATAGAAAGTGATTACAATGCAAGATAAAGCAAGCCAAAGGATGGATATCAAGGGGTTTCATATGGGAAGAAAGTGTGAAGGCTAGATTCAAGGAAGACAAGATTCCAGGAAGACTTACACCGGAGCATTCTGGGTAGAGGCTACAGGGCAGGCACAAACAGACATGTCTGACCTCTGTGGCTGTGGGAGGAAGTGACTACTTCCCTATATATATCTGTGGCGGGCATATGATGGTAGTATGGTACACGTATAGAACACTCCAAAGAGCCAGATGAGATGAAATAATCAACAGAGAGTTGACCTGTTCAAAAACCATGGCTCAAGACAATTTGTTTAGCTGCAAGAAGTTTGGGTAGCTTAGGAAATGGGAAATGTCTCTGATTATCCTAAAAATATGGTTTGTAGGATATGGATTCTTTCATTTTGTCTAAAATATATATGCCCTATTTTCTCAGGCATGGACACGAAATGATTTCCCCCCTTCGGTTACAATCACACAATATCAGCTATTTCTGGCTAGTGTAACATAGTTCTTGAAGAAGTACTATTTCTAGAAAGCATCCTGCCAGTGAATTGTGCAGCTTGACAGCTGGTACCTTGCTCAGTATCAGAAGAGAGGCCCCTGCATGTCTTAACAAGCTTCCCCAGGACTAGCCTACATGTCTCTGAAGTGTTATTATGGTGTTATTATACACAGATGCTGACCATGTAGTGATTTGGGATCTCTGTGATTGTGCTAAGGGTCTCATTGGAGTCAACAGTGAAACAGGGGAGCCCAAAGGACTCACAGAAGAAGCGAGCAATGATGAGAGAAAAAGGAGGGATGGGAGGGAGAATTTAGAAATAAGTAACGCCTGCCTTCCGGTCTGTCTGGGCTGGTGTCCAGAACAGACCTTGGGTGCAAGCTCTGCAGCCAATCCCACAACACCCAGAGGAAGCTCCACTCCCAGGTGACCTAACAAGCCCAGGATCACAGGATCACAGAATCACAGGATCACAGACACGGCTTGACTCTGAGGAGTTCTGACACAACCAGGATCACAGGAAGGACAGGCTCCAGTCATATTTAGCAAGGGCAGGTAGCACTAGATATCCAGGTGGCTGGGGGCAATCGTAAGAAAATAAAGCAACATAAACCAAGGTCACTTGGCATCATCAGAACCTAATTCTCCCACCATAGAAAGTCCTGGACACACCATTACACCGGAAAAGCAAGATTCAGATATAAAATCACTTCTCATAGTGATGATACAGGACTTTAAGAAAGACTTAAATAGGTCTGGCGAGATGGCTCAGCGGGTAAGAGCACTGTCTGTTCTTCCAAAGGTCCTGAGTTCAGATCCCAGCAACCACATGGTGGCTCACAACCACCCGTAATGAGATCTGATGCCCTCTTCTGGTGCGTCTGAAGACAGCTACAGTGAATTGGGCTGGAGTGAGCCAAGCCGGAGCGAGTGGGGCCAGGAGAGGTCCTGAGTTCAATTCCCAGCAGCCACACACATGATAGCTCACGGCCATCTGTACAGCTACAGTGTACTCATACACATAAAATAAATAAATCTTAAAAAAAAATAAAGACATAAATAGCACACTCAAAGAAATACAAGAAAACACAGGTAAATAGCTAGAAGCCCTTCAAGAGGAAACACTTAAATCCTTTAAAGATCTTCAGGAAAACACAATCAAACAGGTGAAGGAAATGAGCAAAACCATCCAGAATCTAAAAATGGAAATAGAAACGATAAAGAAAACAGAAAGAGAGACAACCCTGGCCATACAAAACCTAGGAAAGAAATCAGGAATCATAGATGCAAACATCACCAACAGAATACAAGAGATAGAAGAGAGAATCTCAGGAGCAAAAGACACCATAGAAAACATTGACAGAACAGTCAAAGAAAATGTAAAAAGCAAAAAGCTCCTAACCCAAAACATCCAGGAAATCCAGGACTCAATGAGAAGACCAAACCTAAGGATAATAGGTATAGAAGAGAGTGAAGATTCCCAATATAATGGGCCAGCAAATATCTTCAATAAAATTATAGAAGAAAACTTCCCTAACCTAAAGAAAGAGATGCCCATGAACATACAAGAAGTCTACAGAACCCCAAATAGACTGGACCAGAAAAGAAATTCCTCCCGTCACATAATAATCAAAACACCAAATGCACTAAACAAAGAATTTTAAAAGCAGTAAGGGAAAAAGGTCAAGTAACCTATAAAGGCAGGCCTATCAGCATTAAATCAGACTTCTCATCAGAGACTATGAAAGCTAGAAGATCCTGGGCAAATGTCATACAGACCCTAAGAGAACACAAATGCCAGCCCATGCTACTATATCCAGCAAAACTCTCAATAACCATAGATGGAGAAAACAAGATATTCCATGACAAAACAAAATTTACACAATATCTTTCTACAAATCCAGCCCTACAAAGGATAATAGATGGAAAACATCAATGTAAGGAGCAAAACTACACCCTAGAAGAAGCAAGGAAGTAATCTTTCAACAAATCTACACAACCCTAATTCCACCTCTTACAACAAAAACAACAGGAAGTGACCATTACTTTTTCTTAATATATTAATATGAAAATTAATATTACAACATATCCTAATCGATTGAAATCCAATAATATGAGGAATTAGAAATTTGTTGATTGCCATCCAATGGTCTCTCTAATTTGGTAATTGGAGAAATAGGTCCAACATTGTACAATCTATATACAC
>JADRCD010122396.1:0-16079 GCA_019843815.1 Montemys delectorum
TCATCCGCTGACTTCACAAACACTTTCTCTTCTGAATGAAGCTCTGGCTGCTGGCATTCACTTTGTATCTATTCTTTTACTGATAAGAGCAAAGGTCCTATGTCAATGTTGGGCAAAGTATGATAAAACTAACATAATCGCCACAGTAGAATTTCCACCCTACTCACCCAGGAAAAGGGTGAGCTCTTTCAAAGAAGCAGAATGTGTGAACTATGGTAAGGGTTTAGTGTGACATTTGAGGCATCTACTAGGAAATTCAAAAATATACTTGTTGGTTCATTATAAAAGTCCAAGATAAACACGACAGATTTGACTTTGAAAGCTGTCAGACTTAGTTCTGTAATGTTTAAAATACAGATAAGAAAAATACTGAGATCTGAGTGGGGACACAGTTTCAGGCTAGTGTTGGAAGAGAAGAGGAAATGCCAGCAGGGAAGGGGAGCAGGGAGAACCACAGAAAGGTGGTCAGTGGATAAAGACAGAGGATAAATGATGATAGAGCAAGTCCTAGAGTCAAAGGAAAAAACAGACTTCAAAAGGGAAGATCACATGTCAGATGCAGCTGACAGCAGTTTCGATGAAGATGGCAAACTGGGTGTGGCATTTCAGGTAGCACCGGAAGAGCCTACTGCAGCTGAGTCAAGAGAGAGTAGAATGAGAGAAATTATGAACAGTAATTGCAGATAAGTTTTTAAAACATCTTTAGACTTTAAGAATAAAAGGGAAAAATAAGTCAGAAGATAAAGAAAATATATTCAGGATGTTTGTAGCATGTATAGGAATAAGAGAAATAACAGTTTATTAATAAGCTGATAAGAGCAAGTCAGTATTAATAAAAGTGTATAAGACAAGAGAGGAAGATGCAACTTCTTTTAAAAAAAGACAGTGGTAGATTTTGAATATAAAAAGAGGTCATTCAAAGAAAGAAGAAAAGGCAAGAGGACCGGTCAGGCAAGATTATGATGGGGTAGAAGCCTTTGCAATTCTTTTTTTCTGATTGCTTTTCTTCTCCTCCCCTCCCCAGCCTTCCCTCCCCTTTCCCTCCTATCCTCTCCTCTCTTCTATTCTCTTTTCCTTCTCTTCTCTTCTTTTACTTTCATTTTTTCCCTTCTCTGTTTTTTTTTTCTTTTTTTTTTGAAACAGCATCTCAAACTGTAGCCCAGGCTGAGTTAGAATTCAGGGCAACCCTCCTCATGCCTCAGCTTCTCTCATGTCCTAGAATTAAAACATTGCAGCCCACTGTGATTGTTTTCATGCTTCCTGTAAAACGAGAAAGATTTCTGTTGATACACAAGATGAACGTGATATTTGTGCTTTGAGAAAAGAGACTATAGATTAAAATGAGCATCAGGGAATACAGATGGGTTAATGGACAGGGTAAATGGTTACCAGGCAACCTCAACACCCTTGCAGAAGTTAATGATAGTTTGAAAACATCAGTGAGTGTTTATCTCTAGTCATGTTTGGCTGGCACAGTACAGTACAGAGTAAGAGGCAAATTCAACAAGACTTTGCTTTGACCAAGACAGTATGAGCAAGAATAAATAGAGAAGGGCCATCATGGTTGGCAATATATCAAGCAAATCACAGAAGAACTGAGTAGACAAGTGGCTGACAAAGGAGATCAGAGAACTATTGCAGAAGTTCTTGAGAGAACCATCCCGGGGAAAGCTGATGGAGACAGCATAGCACCATGTCTAAAACGGAAATCATTGGGCAGCGACATGATGTCACAATGATAAGGAAGTGAAGGGTGCTTCTTCTTTGCAGAGAAGCCAAGGTAGCTGAAATCAAAGGATAGGCATTAAGTAATCGAGTTGTTAGCATATCAAAAGCATCATCTCAGTGGTTAATTTAAATGCTAACTTGTCTTGGCTAAGGGTGCCACATTCATAGAAAACATTATTTCTGGGTAATTCTATAAGGGTGTTTCTGGAAAACATTAGCATTAAGAATGAAGAAAAGTGTAAAGCACACTGCTGGGTGTGTATCATCCAATCCTTTAGGGCCTGTCCAGAGTCAAAGGCTGGAGAAAGAACAACTGCTCTTGTCTTGAACTAAGGCATCTGTTTTCTACTCTAACATCAGCACTACTTGTTTTCTGGCTTTGCAGATTCAGGTGAGACTTATTCAATTGTCCCAGAGCTCCGCCCACACTCTCAGACCTTATGGCTGGGATTAAATAACCCTCAGAATGTTTTATTTTTCTATAGAAAACAAATTGCAGGATTTAGTTCCCAAAGCCATGTGAGGTAAATCCTATAATAAATCCCTTAGTAATGTTCCTTATTTACCAGAGATTTAACATGATTATTTTATTGTTAATATGTCCCTAAAATTATCATTAATGGAAACTAGTGTTTGGACATGAGAACGAGGTCTGGTTTCAGAAGATGAAAAAGCAAAGAAGGTCACCTCCACAAGACTGGGACTAGAAATCTGGTGACACATGGATTTTGATATTCTGATGTCCACAGATGCAAGAAAATTATTTTTTGTTACATTAAGCCATTCAGTGACATAATTGTGTTATGGAAAGAAAATTTCTCATAAAGACATTTGAACTGCATCCTGGTTGGTAGATAAAAATTTGAGAATTAAGAGTTTTAAAGTGGGCCGTATGATGTTATTCCAGACTGCACACACTCAAAGGAGATTGACGGTATTAAACTTAGGACATTGGAATGTAAAGCTGGTTGTGCAAACCTGAAAATGTGTTTTTATTGTCTTTAAGATTTCAATGAACTAACATTTACATTTTTAAAGATTTATTTATTTATTTTATGCATATGAGTACACTGTCATTGCTCTTTTCAGACACACCAGAAGAGGCATCAGACCCTATTATAGATGATTGTGAGGCACCTTGTAGTTGCTGGGACCTCTGGAAGAGCAGTCAGTGCTCTTAACCACTAAGCCATCTCTCCAGCCTGTAACATTTACATTTTATATGCTAACTTATAACTAAAGAAAAGATGAACACATAATGTACAAAAAATTGAAGGTATCTGACTTCTCAATGGAAAGTGATAACTTCTTACCTAAAAACTAAGCTGTTCCTGCTGGAGTGCGTGAAGGGCCAGTCCTACAGGTACAGAACTATAGGATCTCCATGACACAGGGCAACATCTGGAGATGGAGAGGAGTCCCTGTAAGGATCCAGTATTGATAGTGTAGCAGAAGCCAGAGGCCACATACCAGACCAATGGGTCATTGCGATAAACATTTGCAAGCAAAGTACTGTAGATGAAAAAGTATACTGTGTTGTCATTTCTTCAGTCTCTGCTCCACATTTTGTCTCTGTAACTCCTTCCCTGGGTATTTTGTTCCCCTTTCTAAGAAGGATAGAAGCATACACACTTTGGTCTTCCTTCTTCTTGAGTTTCATGTTGTTTGTGAATTGTATCTTGGAAACCCCCCTATCCCATCCTTCCTCCCACTGCTGCTATGAGGGTTCTCCCCCACCCACCCACAAGACCAAGGGTCCTGTGATGCCAGATAAAGCCATCCTCTGCTACATATGCAGCTGGAGTCATGGGTCGCTCCATGTGTATTCTTTGTTTGGTATTTTAGTCCCTGGGAGCTCTAGGGGAATCTGGCTGGTTGAAATTGTTGTTCTTCCTGTGGGGTTACAAACCCCTTCAGCTCCTTCAACCCTTTCTCTAAGTCCTCCATTGGGGAAAACTTCTACATTGAGTGATTGCTTGGTTGGTGGTGGGAAGCTCAGAGAGAACATTAACTAAGGGGTATTTATCCTGGCTTTTCCTTGTCTGAACTCCAAAACACAACTAGAGAAAAAGAAAGTTCTATAAGCATTCTGTTCCTATGGTTTTTTGTGGGGTTTTTTTCCTCCCTACGACCCTTTTAGGTCCCTAGACCTAAAAGCTGGTATCAAAATTAGTTTTACTATAGAGTGCTATTTAAAGCTTTCAAAGTTTCCTTGAAAGAACTCAATGGGTTTAACAGTTAAAATTATTTTGCTACATTAAATTTTATTCAAATATATTGAAAAGGTTCAGTGAGGGGGGAAAGGAGGTCAATGTCTATTTAAAACTCAGTCTGGCTTGAATACAGTGGCAAATTGTAAATTGCAGGGTTCAGTTAGAAAAGTAATTCAGTGGTAAAGACCAATTCATCATGAAGGAGCAGGGCTGGATTGGGAATTAAAATGAGCCCAGTAGTTAGTCTAACAAGAGGAGAAAACAGGAACAACTAGTGCTGAGTCTTCGTTACCCAGGTAACTATTTACAGTAGGAAACTGAGCACTATAGGGTCTTTGTTCAAAGAAAGAAAAGAACAGAAACAGTTTGCCATTCATTGTAATTAGAACTTTTTTGGGGGGGTCTTAACTATTCTGAGAAGGACAAATCAATAAGGAAAAGTATCATATAGGTGGATGACTAGATGGATGGAGGGTAGTAGGGAGGGATTGAGGGAAAGGGGGATCTGAGTCTATGAAGAGAAGGCATATAAAGCCATTGCTTCTCAAGCACAGATTTGTATTTCAACTGAGAAAGCTAATCTGGCTTCCAGTAAAGTCTGAGCCTCTGCAAGAAGGAGGGTCTCAGATAACGACCATGGTGTGTCTGACCAAGGGCCACATTCAGTAGTGAGCACAAAGGGTGTTATTGTTCCCTGATTATAGAGGGACTTCTGAAATGAGCTTCCACAGGGAAAGGTAAGCACTATGTCATAGTAGCCACAGAATATGCAGAAAAAGCTAGCATTCAATACTTACCTCTCCAACAATGGCTTCTCAAATAGGGTATTCTGTTTCCAAATTGTAGAGTTTCCTTTTTTTTTTCTTAATTTGTCTTCATACTGCCATCTTAACACTAAAATCATTTTATTTCCCAATAAAATGTGTGAAAAGAGGGTAAAAATTCCTTTTCTTGGTTACAGTTTTTCTAACTTTTCTTCTAAGTCAAACCTGTAATATAAATATATATGCATATTATATCTAATATATATTGTATATGGATATGTAAAATATATGAAAGTAATTTTATTTCTTAGACTTCTAACAAATTTTAAGGTTTGTTACACTTCAGAGGTCAAATGAAAAGCTTATTGCAAAATTCTTTCACACTTATTTCAAGGGAGTGGAGCAGACCTTGCTTGGCTTTGCTCAATAAGGCCAAGAGATCAATAATTCCTGTGATGACCCTGTTCAAGACCACATGTTGTATTATGTTTATGCAAGTGCCAAGAGTGAGGGAGGGTTAAATGCCTGTGTACGAGGAGACAGTGTGTACCAACTAGCAATCCAGCTAGTCTTCAGTGTGTCTGTGCTTCTAAGCTTACCCTGTAAGTACTTAAAACTCATCTGCCAATTTAAAAAGAAAAGAAAAAAATAAATTAGCACAGCCTAAATGAATCCCATCTTCCTTACAATACTTTACTATGACAAACTTTGGGAAAAGGAGTGACAGTTATAAAGGCTATCCATTCAATGGAAGAGGGGAAAGCTTCCTTGACCTATAGGAAATTTCAACTTACTTCCATAGTTATCTCAAGTAATCAAAGAAATAACTATACCATGTGTATAGATACATCCTTAATTAAAAACTAATTGAGCTAAGAGAAGTTTGTAAGGTGGCTGAAATACTTAGACTCTGCCAATGTCTGGGCTTGGCTCTTACTTCTTGCGATTTTATCAGACTGTTCCTCAACAAGCCTAAGTACAAATGAAATACAGAGTGAAAACCCAGGCAGGCAAGTAAGTAAGTAAGTAAATACACAAACAATACATAGAGTGAAAACCCAGGCAAGTAAGTAAGTAAACAAACAAACAAACAAATAAATAGATAGATAAATAGATGTCCACATGTCTTAGAGAACTCCATAAAAACATATATGATCCAAATGAATTCATCAGAAAATACATTGTCATTTTCTAAAGGAATAAAGTTAACTTAATAATGTCCTTAAAAGTAAGTAGTTCTACGGCATACTCTACACTTATGGGATATGTTATACAGCATTTGCATTATCTGCGATGTTGTCCTTTATCTTCTTGAATTAGAATAATCCTCAGAAAAATGTCCAACTCTACAACATTGCTTGAACAGCTCTGATCTCCAAGTTGGGAATGCTACTGTGTAAGCTAAATGTAAAGTTCTCTCCAGTGGGATTCTTAGAAGCCTAGTGGGTCTTTCCAACTGAAGCAAGTGCATAGCACTCCAATCAGAGGTGTGCCTCCAAAACTCTTCTATTCTCATGCACAGAAACCATGCAAAGCAACTGGGAATAAACTGGAAGGGAAGAATATATTTTAGACCTTCCCACAGAACAGCACACAGTCTGTCATAACCCTTCTACCCCAGGATAATCTAAAGATCAGGAAGACCATGTCACAGATACACATTACCTTCCTAGAAGCAAAAAAAAAAAAAAAAAAAGTGTCTTGTTTTCCTACTTTTCCTACATTGATGTGTACGCAAATACTCTAAAGACACTAAGTGTCGACTCTGAGTTAATACGCCCGGAGTAGTTCTGCCATTGTCATACCCCTAATGTGTTTCTGTACCTCGCAAAGAATAACACAGTTGACAAGACGGGCTTGTTCTTACTGAGGAGGCAGCAAGACAGATGGGCTCTAAGATTGGGGATATCTCCTTTTATCCTTCTTTAGGTCATTCAAAAGCTCTACAGTTAAATCAGTTGTAAACTGAAAGAAAGATCTCTAGGGGCCCCAAATTTAAGTATAAATGGTTCTGCTCCTTGACCCTACATGATGAGGATTAAATAAACACCTGAGAGAAGAACATGAAAACTACACATAACTCTTAGAGTTAATGCGATGCATTCAGAACTATATATCATCTTTTGGTTTGCTATTTGGTTGCAATGTCAGAGGACAATACTAGATAATCACTAAACCCAGGCTATCATCATGAACTAGGTACTAGGGAGTTTGGCTTATCCTGTAACCTTGTGTAGAAGATATTTATGCACTTGTGTTTAACAGATTCCCCAATTTGATTAGAGTTCACTACATATGGAACAGGATGCCAGCCACATTTCTGAGTTTCCCTTACAAAAAGCCCAAGCTACCAATGAAGCTCTTAACACAAATTGGGTTTATAGTTTTATAAAAATCCACTATGGCAAGCCGTAGCTTTAGAACGATAACACCTCTTAAGATTGACAAGGATAACAATGGAGAAAGCAGTGTTACCAACCACAAATGTAGAGTGATCAATTATCTTCCAGTTTGTCTGAAGGGAGTAATAGATTAAGGTCAGGGTTTATATAAGATACCTGCACAATCACTAGTGTTTGAACTCACTTTCAGTTTCCTAGAAGGAGTAAAAACGAAGGTTTGCAACATCACAGAGAGACTTACAGACTTAAAATAACCACACCCTAAGTCTCATGTGAAGACTCACCCACAGCAATTTTCTGAAGAACATGCTGAAATCAGAAATGTGTTCTCAGGATATTCTTTACATGGCTAAGGGAGCCAGATGGTTGCTTAATGAACACATACAGAGAGAAGCCATGGTGATTAGGCACAAGTTTATGCCATCATTCACCAACCCTTCTTTGCCTGGCAGAATAAATCCTAAAGTTTTGCATTCTGTCCATTTTGAGACTTTGAAGAAAAATAATAACGGCAAGAAACAAAAAATTCTTCTAACTACAAATGCCACCTGGCCAATTTGAATTTCTCGTCCACTAGGAATAAGGAGAAAGGAGAAATGGTTTTTGTTAGAATGGTTTTTGTCAAGAGTAAGAAGGAGTGAATGAACTGACTGCTGGAAGGAGGGAGGCAGCAGTGGAGGTCCCTATGCGTCCTACTGCAAGGCTGCAGCCTAGGAGGTTCCCATGCATCCTACTGCAAGGCTGCAGCCTAGGAGGTCCCCATGCATCCTACTGCAAGGCTGCTGCCTAGGTGATATCAACATGTCCTATTGCAACTCTGCATGGGCATAAATATGGGCACTGATGCTTAAGAAAAATGTCTTGGTTAAAGACCCCCTCCTCTGAAAAAATGGTGCTACCAGCAAAATACAGGATGACCTTTGTACTGGCTGGGTTTGTGTGTCAACTTGACACAGGCTGGAGTTATCACAGAGAAGGGAGCTTCAGTTGGGGAAGTGCCTCCATGAGATCCAGCTGTGGGGCATTTTTTCAATTAGTGATCAAGGGGGTAGGGCCCCTTGTGGGTGGTGCCATCCCTAGGCTAGAAGTCTTGGGTTCTATAAGAGAGCAGGCTGAGCAAGCCAGGGGAAGCAAGCCAGTAAGGAACATTCCTCCATGGCCTCTGCATCAGCTCCTGCTTCCTGACCTGCTTGGGTTCCAGTCCTGACTTCCTTTGTGATAAACAACAATGTGGAAGTGTAAGCTAAATAAACCCTTCCCTCCCCAACTTGCTTCTTGGTCATGATGTTTGTGCAGGAATAGAAACCCTGACTAAGACAACCTTGAAGTTGTTCTCAGAGTCACACATATCTACGACTCTATTTCCCTTGCAGAAACAACTATTGCCTTTTCTTAGACAGTTTGGCTTGCTCCACCAGAATTATATTTCACTTGCATACATTTTGTGTGGATATATGTGTGGGTATAGCTTGTACTATATGCATATAGATGAACATATATATTACAAAGTACATGAGAATGTTTGCACCATTCATTTATATTTCTACTTTAATCCCCTGTAGTGTCACGCCATACATAGAGACATTCCTGACATACCATAATGTACAAAGCAGAAGAGCATGGATTCATACAGCCTTGATACTGACTCTCCATGAAGCAGAGGCGACTGCTTGTCACTGAGCAAGTGAAGAGCTGTATAAACACTGCCTGGTTTTACACATGGGGCACAGAATATGTGACTCCTTAAGTCCCCTAGAGCTCCTACATATACTATGTGGTTTATGTTCCTGATCATACATGTTTATCTAATGCAATATATGTAATATATATGTAAATTTATAATGTAATAATGTAATATATTTATATTTATGCCCCTGACCATGAATGTTTATCTAATGTTTATAATTATTACATTAGGCAGACAGACAGACAGACAGACAAACAGATGGCAAAGTGAGCCAATGTGGTGCTCTCTTGAGAATTTTCTTCAGCAGAACAGAGACATGGGATGGTTGACGTTCTAAAGAAAAGGCTACAAAAAATAGTAAGGTCTTGGTGTTGCCTTGCTCTATCTTTCTTGTAGTTGAGATTTTCAACATTTTTTTTCAAAACTGAGATCTTCCCCAAATTTTCATTCATCCCATAAATATTTTTTGCATTTGACAGGCAGAGTCAGGTGTGGATGTCAGTAACCAAAAGAAACTATGGCATTGAGAACTATTATGATATTATTAGCCAATGTGTTCTAGAAAAAACCTGAACGGTAATTGAAGACAGTGTTAAAAATCAGTAACACCAATGGCTATATGGTATATGCAAAGCTTTCTTCCATGTTATATCTCCATTCATAAATGATTTTTACAAGTCAGGAATGGTGATGTGCACTTTTAATTCCAATGTCAGGGAAGAAGAGGAAGGTAGATCCACAGTGCTGAGCAGTCAGCTCACTTAATTAGTGAGCCCTGGGTTCCAGTGACAGAGCTTGTTTCAAAGCAACAATAAACTACCAGACACAAGAAGGTGGCTTTATTAGGTGGTAGATGAGGAATAACACTCTAGGGAGATGTGCGCCCATGTATCTACATAACTGCATACATGCGTACCTGCACACAATCACAAGCACATATACACACTAATATAGGTACATACATACACATACAAGAATTTATTTTCTGTCTTCAACTTGTCTTTTCAAGGAGCAGAAACTCCAGTCAATATATCCTGAGATACATCTAACTGTAGTATTTGCTCAGGCATCAGTGAGTTACTTAGACGTGTTACAAAGGAGCCTTTTAGTCCTAAGTAATGGATACCTGGGATGCATTGGCAAAGGAGTCCAGAAAGTGGTTTCCTATGCTTTCAAGTGATGGGAGATGGACTGGCTCTTCCCACTCATCACTCTTTCTAAAGAGCACTGTGTACATGTGGTGAAGGACTTAACACTGAAGGAAACCACAAAAGAGGAAGTACAAAATCATCAGATTAATGTTCTATGCTTTCTGCTTCTGCTGTAAAAGCCATCATCTGTTTTAGAATAAAAGCCTTGCCCATTGTAGAGGTCTCTGCAGTTCCCCAAATGAAAATATGTTGTACTTTATACAGCACACATGCACAATAGGAACTTGAAATAAGTCAAATATATAAATTATTGAAAAACTAATATGATAGGGCCCCCTTCCTTAATCAAAAAATTTTAAATTATTCTGTTGAGAACATCTGCAATCCTGACATACACACATCAAAGCCAAAGACAGTATATAGAGAGTAGTGTATATAGCTACACCTCCCTTATCAGCAGCAGAAAAAGCATGGAACCTATGCTAATTTACAATTCTGAAAGTTTATGTAATCTAAAGACTATGTTTCTGTTATCATAGATTATTTCAGCCCTGTTTTAAGTTCCACAGACAACGTAAGCCCACAGACAGAAATGCTTTTCTATTTCCTCTCGTATGGAACACGCCAGTCCATAAGGCAGAGGAAGGGATGTTGTCATTCATTAGATGGGTAGATGTGTTTAAAGTAGAAAATGAGCCTATATTCTTACTTGACTCAAACCCTGTGAAATGGCAACTGTGTTTGGGACTATTTCTTAGAACTTCCATTGGGAACTTCCTTGAGATTCTAAAGACAAAGTAAAGTTTTATTCAAACTGCCTTCTTCAAATGTCACTTGCTGTCACCAAAAAATAAAAAATTCAGAGAGGCTATATTATTTGATTGAAGTTTTGCTAACCTTCCATATCATTCTACATTATCTTATACTAAATTCTCTTTCTTCTCATTCTCATCTCAGAATCCCAAGTGTTCTCATAAAGACCCTGCAAGTTTGCTGTGTGCACATATGCCCCAGAAACACAAACACACACACACACACACACACACACACATGCACATATGCACGCGCACACACATGCACACATACGTGCACACACAAACACACACACACACACAAGCACATGCGCACGCACACTCACACATACACAGTGAGTATTTAACCTCACTCAGCTAGATAAACCTATGCTCCAGTTTACTCATTTATTAAAGTCTTACATGCTCTTGCAACATGATAAATTTCACTTACTTTTAGATGCAAATGACTGATAATACTAAGATTGCAAGCATTTCTTTCCAGCAACTGAGCGTATTAATTCAGGAATCTGAGATAGTTAAAATCATATTGTTAGAAAAATCCAGTTCATGAACTCAACTCTTATTTATGGCTAATTTTAACTATGTTATTATGCTATCCTCATCATGTATGCATTGATTACATTAGGAGCAAAACATGCAAATGGAATAATGAAAAGCTAGTGTAATAATAGTATATTTTCTGAACATTAAAAAAACTAAGCATTTGTAATAATGAACAAAGTATTGAAAATAATATGTAGTAAATGACGGAAAACAAATATATACTTTAAATAACTGAATGATAAAGCCATAACAGTACTATCAAGTATAAAAATAGTCTAGTTGCTATTTTAAATAATAATCACATACATTTTTAATTATTATAGAATTAAACATCAGTAATATGAGAAAGGAAAGAATGTGACACAGTGGATAAAAGAAGCAAAATAAAACCATAAGGGATTGGAAGCACTTAACTGATATTATGTGATACAAAATAAGTTTATGGCCAGGCAGTGGTGGTGCACACCTTTAATCCCAGCACTTGGGAGGCAGAGGCAGGCGGATTTCTGAGTTTGAGGCCAGCCTGGTTTACAGAGTGAGTTCCAGGACAGCCAAGGCTACACAGAGAAACCCTGTCTTGAAAAAAAAAACAAAAACAAAAACAAAAAAAACCAAAAAAATAACAAAAAACAAACCAAAAAACCCCAAACAAACAAACAAAGTTTATGATGCTCAGCAGTCAAAAGGAAATATTTCAAATTACATCACCCATCTAGGAATTTTCCTCCATGATCCCTAGGAAAACTTTCTATACTAAGGAAATAAAAATACCTTAAAGAGTCGTGTGCAGAAAACAGCATTCACTTTCTTCTCCATGCAAACATGTTAAACACCATGGTTTCCTCATTCACTGTCAGTTTGTGACACAAGTTACTACCAGCCAGAGGCTGACTCTGGCTTTTGTGTAGACTGATAAAGACCAAAACCAAATGCACTTGTCACCATGTTGGCCTATAGTTGCTATTTTGCTTATTTCCTATGCTTTTCCTCTACAAACTTCATGTTGTCCTGATGTCTATCAACTACTTCTGAATAGACACTCTTTCAGGTGTGTGTGTGTGTCTGGTTTGTTTTTTGGGTTTTTTGGTTTGTTTTGGTTTGGTTTTTTTTTTGTTTGTTTTTTGTTTTTTTATGGGAAGGAGTTGGTTTGGTTTTATGTTTGGGTCGTTTTGAGAAAGGGTATCTTTTCCCAATATGTGCATTTTCTTGGACAATGTACCCTATCTTATTACTATTTTCAAATGTCTGTCTCTACCCAGCCCCATCCTAATTGCTGGCCCATTAGTGTATATGTGGTGCATGTGTGTGGTATGGGTATGGGTGTGTGCATACATGTGTGTGTGAATGCATATGTTTGTGTATATATAGAGACAGGCTAAACAGCAAGGTTGAGTACTATTTTCAATTACTCTTCATTCTAATTTTTGAGATGAGTGCTTTCATTCAACCTGGAGCTCATCAATTGAGTTGTACTGACTGACTGACTTTGGACATTCCTCCGTCAGCCTTCCCCCACTTGGGATTACACTCCCACACCCCAATGACTAGCTCTGTGTACAGGTGCTCATGATTCAAACTCTGGTCCTCATGTTTCCATGGCAACCACTTAACTGACTGGATGACGCCCCTAGACCCTAAACTCTTTCTAATAGGCCTGGGTACCTCTGGGCCACTGAAGTTCTTGAAGTACTTTATGCAAAGCACAATCTAATCATGTCATCTCCCTAAATTCCCCCTTATGAGTTGAGTCATTGACGGATGTGATGCGTTCAAGTTGGAAATGGAAGGAATGTCTTGAACTCCTCCCTTTCCTCAGGAGCGACCCCGAACTCCTCCACATGACCTGCAAACCTTACCTCTGAAGCCGCCCTTCCCTAGACCCTCCCTTGGCCTCACTCTGCCATTCCATATCTACCTTGATAACTCCTGTACTAAACCATGACAACGGATTACTCTAACACAACAACCTCCAGCAGCCCCTCCCACCTGCCTAAGTCCTAGATTCATTTACTTATGATCTCCCACACTGGGGATCATTCAAGGGAAATTTTCAAAATAAATAAAGTTTTCAAATGCATTCTCAGGAGCGCGGTGGTTTGTAAGGTAGAGGAACGAAACCTTTCTTTAGCCAGTGTAGTCACACTATATATATCCTCCACCTGTGGTTGGTAGCCTAGCAACTGTCTTTGTTATTAATGTACTTTTCAGAATTTAGTATTATCCATAGCTTTGGGTATTCACTAGGGTCTCAAAATGTTTTCCAGACTTGCCAGTGACTAGGGAATACACCCACACACAATTACAAATATAATTTTTCCACTGGTACCAAAATCAAATCAAAGATAACAAAAAGAAGCTGGACATGGTAGCACATGCCTTTAATCTCAGTACCAGGAGACAGAGGCAGGTACGTCTCTGAGTTTGAGGCCATCCTGGTGTTCAAGGACACCCTTAGCTACATAGTATGACCCTATGTCAAAGAATAATAATAAGAAAAAGAAGAAGGAGGAGGAGGAGGAGGAGGAGGAGGAGGAGGAGGAGGAGGAGGAGGAGGAGGAAAAGACAAAGAGGAACAGGAAGAGGAAGAAAATTAAGGCATGATCACCACCCCAGAGTAAATAGTCCTGCTACTTTAACTTGTCCTCTTCCACAATTTTTTTTGTCTCCCACAGCACAACTGTCAGCTTCTACCTTCCCTGTAACACAACCATAGAACAGAGTGACACTGTCCAGGATTAAAGTACTAATGTGATTCTGTAATTTACATGTTTAAAACTCCTGTGTGAATCCAATATTGCTTTTGAGATTAAAGTTCAGAGCCCACCGCATGGCATGAATCACTGTTCCTCTGACTCATAGCCAGTCATTTTTTTCACTTCCAGTCAGGTTCTTACATCCAGCATATCCATCTTCTAGCTGCTGTTTGAAGAGCAAACTGAATTCATGCTGCTGTCTCCATCTATGAGGCTCACCATGAAGTCTCTTATTTGATTGACACTTGTCCCTTGTGCTACATCTGATCCTGTCTGTCTCAACTGGTGTGAAGAGAATAATCCTAATTCCCTCTCATGTGCCTTCAGCTGGACAACTACTGAGAAAAGAAGAATCTTGTTTTAAGACACCATTTTCTTTAGTATCACTGAGCTATATAATGATACCCCTTCATTTTGGAATTAAGAGATCTGGATTTTACTCCTAAATCTGTTATTTGCTTCAATATAATTGGGGTAAAGTAGCCTTTCAGAGCTTTGATTTCCCCATCTTCAATATAAAAGGTTCTCATGTATCTAAGAATAACAACTGAACGTTAAGTTACACAGAGGTAGAAGCTCATAACTGGACAGAATCAACAGGAGAGAATGCAATGCATGGGGTGAGGCATTTAACACTGTTATGTCTAGAAAAAAGGAAGATACCTAGTGTGTGAATGCCAGAATGCTCATATGCCAAGGATCCTTCCATATACAAGACAGCCCCAGCAAAGAGTAAGATAGTACCAAGACCAAAGTTAATTGCGGTGGCAGAGTCTGGAAAGCAACTAAGACCTAAGGCTTCGATGGCATGGGCTAAACTCCTTTCTGATACAAGTATTATATTAATAATTTCTCATTGATCCACCAAATATGCATTACCACAGCATTCTAACATAAGCTGAATGAGAATTACTAAGCCATTGTTAGACCCCCCTAGAGTGAGTTCTAACCACTCACAGATACCATGAAATTACTTATTAAAGAACCATTGCACACACTAACTGACCCAACTCATTCACTGTTCTTTCTCTAGCCTTGACCTGGGTGCAGGGCAAGAACGCTGCAGGACAATGCATGTGTTTTTATTGCAGTGTGCACCTTATCGTGATGCTTGGTAAGTGCCACTGATTGTCAAGGTCGAGAAATTCATTTATTTATAACATTTTGCAGAATTCGAACATGTTCTTCCTTCTTTATAAACATCTCACACTGTCTGCTGGCATGCTTTGATCTCTGAACTACAGACAGAGGCAACAAACATACAGTGCACCAATTCTGAGCTCCAACTTTATGACGTATGCTTGTTTGCTCTTCCTGTCTTAACTCTCCTGACCACAACATAATAACTTTCTGTCCATTGCTTTCCTTTAGTCTGGTCTCTAGCATGTATACATGGAGATAAACATACATCTTTGCATTCTACATCCTAGAACAGGACTGTCTGGGCCCAACATCTTGCACAAGAAAAGATGAACCAAGAGTTAACCAGACCAATCTGAAAAGTCATTAGTGAGACATGAATATTCCCAGGTGTATGAAACTCTGAAGTTTGTGATTGGCTGTTATATGGCAATAACTGACCATAGACCATATACCTGTTACCATTGCTTTCCTATACTAAAAATGCTAGGGAATTATACAGACATCATTCGCATCAAAGTTAATCTCTCATTTAAAGTTAAGACATTACCACTTCTTAATTTTTTCCACTTTGCATTCAAAATTATATAATTATGTATGAAATATTTTGTTTCTATGGAAAAATGAGTCTCAAGTCCAAAAGTTTATAGTTTGAACATTGAAAAGAATGATATACTAAGGCCAGAGATATGGGTCAGAAGTTAAGAACATGCGCTACTCTGGAAGAGGACCGAAGTTCATTTCTCAACACCATAGCGAGAGGCTGACAACTGCCTATTCCTCCAGCTCCATGGGCTCCAGTGTCTCTGTCTTCCATGTGCAGTGCCACTCATGTGCACGCACTACACACACACACACACACACACACACACACACACACACA